>APFE030055101.1:0-12590 GCA_000404065.3 Pinus taeda | reverse complement strand
TAGAACCATAATGGACTGACAGTAAACATAAATGTCAACCGTAGCAATACCACCGCAAACTTTATCCATTTGTATATTCAATATTTATGTAATTTGATCACTCGAATTAAGGTTAGGAATACGCAATTCATCATGGCAGGTTAATAGTATTTTAACAGTGAAAAAAAATTTACATGGCTTTATGACTCTTTGTTATAACTGCAAGCTTTTGCGCTTTCTTTATTTTGTGTCTTTGTTTTTTCTGAGAATTTTTGCTTCATTGTAAGGGCATGTTCATCATCGGTTTTTGTCTTTTCTTGATTTTCTTGTGTGGTGTTTTCAATCGGCTTTTTTTTGGATTTTTTCTGGTTGTTTTTGTGGTGTTTCCTTTTCTGGTTCATCTATGTTTTTGGATTTTTTTTGGTTCTATAATGTTATTTTTATTTGGTTTTTGATTTTTTTTGGCTCGTTGTTTTTTATTTTTATTTTTTCTTTAATTTTTTATACGTATATGTATTTAGATTTTTTATTTTTTATTATATAAGTATCTATATATAGTATAATATGTGGTTGTATTTGTAGTTGTTGTATCTTTTAGCATGTGGTTTTTTTTTTTGTGCCGGGTTTTTTTTTTAGATTTTGTGATTACTTTAAATACAAGACGGGGTTGCTGCAGTATCTAACTCCCAACAAACATCAGGAATGTTTTGTATCTCCTCTGTTGTAATCTTCCTTATAGGAATCTCATGTGAAAACCTAAGAAGCTTTGTCTTCTGCATGACTAATCTAGAAACAAGCTCTAAAATACAGAAAATGAATGGAATCCTTGAAAGCCTGCGAGTTGATTGTGGGAAAGCATGATTTCCTTCCCAATCATGAAATGAAATGAAAAGCCACATATTGCATCTCAATTAAAGTGCATATAGTTTTTAAAGAGAATATCTTGACAATCTTTGAAGAGGAATACGAATTTATTCAAGACCCATGTTAATCACTATGGTATTCCAACTACCATTGTGCAGTCTTCCATATTTGGAAAAACAACAAAGTATGAAGGGTCAATATATAAGAATGCACAACAATTTTCATCTCCTTAGTCAACGTCGCACACTCACACCATTTACAATGCTTGAGTCAACCATGCTTGTCTAGACTAGAAGCATTACCAATCGTTGTCTCTTCTTTATAGTATTGAGTTCGTATTGAGTTCACAAATTATCAGGCGTAATAACTACATTTTAACACATTCTCAAGCACTGAGTCGAATAAAATGTTGTTCTTCAACTTTTGTGGACCGACATAGGCTTCAACCCAGTCGGTGAATATGAATAATTCATTCTACTAAAACTTACTAGAATCTGACAAACATAGTCACAAAGGAGTTCTTAACTTCTTAAGGCACTCACTTTGATAACCAATTACGTTAATTTATGGAGATATTTTCTCAAAGTTGTCAAAGATCTCAACTTCACCTTCTACAACCACACACTAGTAAGAGACACCTTCAAATAAAGTATAACATAGATGGCCATATTGTGAACCACTGCACAAAAACAAATATTGAAAAGATAAAGAATTGTTCAATTCCATTCTACTTGTCTGCAGTTATCTTGTGGTTACCTCATGAATCCTTGATTTAGGTTTCAACTTATTGAGCCACACTAACCCTGAAAGAGTATCACAAATATCAAATGAGTATGGATATTTTTCTCTCTCTATCCACATATTGATAGTGATTAATACAGTCCTAGCAAAACATTCTCAGTGCTAGATATGGAACTTCCTGTGTTTCTTTTAATTAAGCACTCTCCTAGTATATTAACTTTGCAATATTTGTTAAATTATGAAAATATTCAAATCTAGTTAAGTTTAGGTTTTAACTCTCTTTAATATAATATAAAAGCTGAATATTTTGTAAAGATTTCACCGACACCATTCATTTGTATTCCTGAATAATAGAGTAAGTTACTGTTGGACACCTAATCCTCTATGGGTTAGTGTGGAAGCGGAATAGACTAATGAAGTCCAGGAGACCTTGGGATGTGGAACCCAACGGTCACACCATGTACTATAAATGTATATGATTTTTTAATAATAAACTTACTCTCATGTTTTATCTTTCATACTCCTTCTGCCATGTGTGTGTTTAACATGGTATCAGAGCGGGCGCTCTCGTGCCCTGCTCCATTTGGAGCCACTTGTTTCATTTTGTGGCTTGACCTCTCTATGCATGTCAATTCTACCATTTCTACTCCGTGTAAGAAGCATTTCCTCTGCTCTATTAAATTCATGCATTGGTTACGAAACAATGACAGTTGACCGTGTATGCATCCCCAGAGATGGGTGATTTATTCTCTGAGTAATTTTTTGTGAGTAATTCTCTGTGCGCGTAGTTTATATATGTGTTGGTTCATACGCTGGTTCATGCATTGATTCATATGTTGCGGTTAATATTCTTTGTGCATTGTTTGTATGTCGTATCGGTTTCCCATAGCTCCAGTGTAGTTGTCGAAAAGCTTACATTATTTAAAGAGTTGTGGGTATGAGTTATGCATGTATGACATGTGTTATTTCTTTCTCTTTAACCTACCATTATTCATACCTATCCCTTTGCTAGCCTCGCGCTCTGTTAGTGACCGTTCACCTTCTGGTTGGTAAGCCTAAATTGAATGTAAGGTAGGAGACCTTCTTTCTTGTGGTTAAAGCAAGCATATTGATATGACACTTTTCCAATGGAGGTTGAAGTTTGCATTTGGTTATATGTTGTGAGTTTTTACATTGAATATGCACTGAATCACTGATTGGAGTGGTTTTTCGACTAAGAGAGACTAAGAGAGCAGCCATCAACAACGCTAGCAAGGAAGGTTGAGCAGGAAGTAGATGAGCGGTGACTCTGCATAGTGCTCCGTTAACATGCGAAGTTCCTACAAATGTTTGGTGCATTGAAAATCCTATTGTACGTTTAAAATATTTGCTTCAACTTCTATCTAAAGGGATAAATGTGTCTAGACCTCAACCACTTTAAAACAAATACCTTACGCATCTACCTCCATTAAGGATCATATGGAGCAAAGGCCACATCCGAGGAATTATAGGAAAAGCATTTGATACCAGTAGAAACTTGTCTTCACAGAGGCCGCAGGCCATTCCTTAGGATTGCTGATGCGTTTGAAGGTACACCAACATAAAACTAAGCCATTCTTTGCTATCCTACTGCGTGGAGCCATTTCCAAACAGAGATCAACATTTGCAGAGGAGAATTAAATTGGTGGGATTGTTGGACTTGTACACCATTGGCTGCGTATAATGCTGTAGCTATGAAGGAAGCGTGTGGCTCAGGCTCGAGGCTCATCTTCTGGAAGGAAACTCGAACACCCAGTTACAACTATTCCTTATCTAATTGCATGGACGAGTTCCCTGGTTGCTTGGGACTACATATTGGTTGTGAAACTGAGGATAATGGTCATGGAGCACACTCAGAAGCTTAACCAGGCCTATCAAATAAATTTTGGGCTGCATATTATTTAGAGGAGGGAGCGTATGCACTGTAGGAGGTAATACAAAGCTACAAGAAAGTCGTGTCACATGCTTGAGGCATAAAATAATTTCTCAAGAGGTTGTGTCCCCTTTCTGAGGATAACCACGAATTTTGGAGCATTATAAAGACAATCAAAAGATTATTCCTCATTTAGGAGACTGTCTACCATCTCAAGGCATAGTTGAAGAGGATTGTTGATGTCAAAGACCCTTGTGCAAGTTGAACCTGTGTAGCCATTTCTGGACCAACATCTAATTTCTGTCGCGTTGAACATTGTGTACTAAAACATCGTGAGTGCTTTGAACCAATATTGCTTGAGTATAAGCCAGAAACAGAAGAGCACTTTTATAAAACTTAGCAAATTCTTGTCTCAACTTATGATACTGAGATGAGACCCAATGGTAGTTTGCATAAACAAAAGGATCTATATCAGTCATATTGTCAAGTGTATTTTTGCCCTCATCTAGTAGCTTTTTACATTCTTTTTGTTCACTTTGTTCAAGTTTTAATGCAGCTATTTGCCTTCTAACATATAGTATTGGTTCCTCAATTCGTGTATCCCTTGTGGCACGAAGCTTCTCGATTACTCCCTCTAAGTAGCTGATAGCAGCTTCCCTTTCTATGCATTGACAAGAAACAAAAACAGAAAAAGTGCAAGCTTAAGTAGAATGATCTTTGTCTTAAAATCTGAAATAAAATTGTGATATAGTTGGATAAGCGCATCACCAGCCTGGAAAACTGTGATGGCTACGAACTGTTCGAGCTTCAGAGTGATAAAAAAGTGATGTGTCCATTGGATGATAACCATCTTGATCTAATGCGTTCTTCATCAGAATATTCAACAATGCAAGTAACATCGTCAGCAAAGTAATCACCTAAGTGAATGCTTACTGGAAAACCTAATTTGTCGTTTGTAATCATAAAGGGCAGAGAACAACATATACCTGCAAATGGAGATAACCAGGGAAGATATAGAGAAACTTCTAGTGAATCAACTGCAAATGTGTTGCTTTTGTCGGAAGGAAATGAGAACAAAGAATGCATGTCTACTGAGAATGATTTAAGGTCACGGTCAGTTGAGGAAAGACAGATGGCAACCACTGTCTGTTTTAAAGGCCAAACATATATACCTGTAACTATTGCTGCAAGTTTAACGGAGGATTATTGTCCACATGCAAGGGGACAACATGTTTCTGTTGCAATGGCATATCCTTGTGCCAAGTTTGAAAATACCAATGTAAATTTTGATTTCAAAGACATGAATTCTGTGCAAAAAGAAAATGTTGGGTGTCTTTCTCAAAGCACAATCTTTGTAACCTCTATAGGGAAAAGTTGTACACTTTATGGAGGTTTAGTCCATTTGGATAGAAAAGCATCTCCAACTTGAGAGTCTGATGCTTCCCTAGGCGTTGAGAGCAAATCAGCTATGACTGATACAGGTGCTATTGCAGTTAGAAATGCAGAAAAGAACAAAGATTGTGTGTCTTGTCCAGATGTATATAGTGCAACATTTCTTCCGGAAGATAGAGAAGCAAGTGCATGGGAAGCTGAATCTTCTCAGACTTCTAGTGGAGATGAGAAAGTTTCATCTTCTACTAGGGAGAGTCTAGGCATGAAAGTTGAAAACAAAGATGCAAATAGTTGTGGACTGGATACCAGTAAGCATGTTGAAGAGAAGGGAAATCCATAAGTTGATTTCAGTACCTCTAGCAAGTTTCTTGATAACGATGGAGTGTTGGAATTACTAAAAAAATTAAGACATTCTACTGTCAATAGTACAATCATGATTGATAAATCAATTCTCAGAGACATTCAAACTTGTCTGCAAAATGCACATGAAAAGACAGAGTTTCTGCAACTTGAATCACAACTGCAGCAGGAAGAATTACAGCAATGGCATCATCATTCTGACTCCCATAAGCAACAAGTTGATTCAAATCCAGTGCCCAAGGAAGTAGCAAAGTCACATGCAGATGCAGAATTTCAGTCTGCACTTCCCAAACCAATCATCAGACCATGGGAAGAGCTTGTCCATAACAAGCACATAACAGGTCTTGGATACGAGAAGGACGTGTCCTTTCATATTCCAGACTACTCCAAACCAATCCAATTTCAAAGTATTGGATTTATTGAGGACATTTCATCTTCACTTCTTCTTCATGACAGTTCACCTTCAGTTGTTCCAGATTCTGCCCTCTTCCAAAGCAATAGAAACAACAACAGATTATGAAATGCCAACACTGTGACCGAGTTGGCCATCTAAAAGATCATTGTTTTAATCTTCATCCGTGTAAGCATTGTCATAAAACCAACCATTCTTCGAACAGATGCTTCAGAAACAAGCCTCCTGCAAGAGAAAATATTCATCTTGGATGGATTGCTTCTTGGCAATGGGCATCAACAACCAAGAAGATATTTCAGTCACATGTCAGAACTTATTCAAGAGTATTGAACAGTATTGCAGTTGAGTTTTCTCCATCATCTTACCTTGTATATGATAGGGGGGGGGATGATGGTCATCTACAAGCTTCAAAGCCACATCAAGCGAGCTTGAGCCGCAACCTGCCATACCAGATTCAGAGTTGTAGGCAGAGACAAAGATGCCTTTGAGCATGCCTTCAGTTGGTAATGCCTCTTCAAATAATTTGGGACACTTCCTCTAGCAGAAGACTTCAACTTCTTGCCAGTTTCAGAAGAATTCCAGGAATAGAATTGGGGACACTTCGTCTAGCATAAGACTTCATCTTCTTGCCAATTTTGGAAGAGTTCCAAGAATTGCATTAAGCATTCCATAGTTGGTGGTCATCCTTAAACCATCACAGGTTGAGACTTCCCTTTTCAAGTTGAACTTCTCCCTTTTATGCGAGGTGAGACCTCCCTTTCATGGTTGAAGGTTTCCCTCTTCAAAACAATAGGGGCACTTCCTCTAGCAGAAGACTTCAGCTTCTTGCCAGTTTTGAAAGAGTTCTAGGAATTGCACTAAGCATACCAGTGTTGGTGGTCATCCTTAAACCACCACCCTTTATACCAACATTTCAGAGAGCACATTCAACCTAGTGCTGCCATGCATTTTTTTCACGTTTTATATTACAACTCTCTTCTTGGACTCATACATAACCCTTCGGATTAAGGGGGGGGGGGGATGTTGGACATCTAATCCTATATGGGTTAGTGTGGAAGCAGAATAGGCTAAGGAAGTCCAAGAGACCTTGGGACGTGGAACCCAACAGTCACACCATGTACTATAAATGTATATGATTTGTTAATAATAAACGTACTCTCATGTTTTATCTTTCATACTCCTTTTGCCATGTGTGTCTTTAACAGTTACAGGTTAAACATTATTCTCCCTTTATCAAACTCTTCCCCTCCCTCCCCCTCTCTAATTTTCCCACTCTCTCTCACTCACTCCCTCTCTCATCCCCCCTCCCACTCATCTCTTATTCGCTCTCTCTTCGTCCCTCTCTCCTTCTCTCTCTTTCTCTCCATCTCTCCCTCTATCTCTCTACCTCACTCTCTTTTATTTTCTTTCTCTCTCTCATTCTCTCTCCCTTTCTCTCTCTCTCTCTCCTTGTGTCACTCTCACTACCTCTCTTTCCCCCCTCTCCGACTTTCACTATTTATTTCCCTCTCTTTCCCCCTCCTCCTTGAGTCACAATTTGAAAATCCATCGAAAACGCTTAGTCGTGTTTTATTTACTTTGGAAAATAAATAAATATATGTTTGAAATATTATGTTTAATGTTTTACTACTATAATAATTATTATTGTTATTTAATTCATGTTATTACTACAATAATGGTTTTAATATTTGTATTGTAAATTTTTATTCATAATGAGATTCTCTTTTGGTATAATCGCATAATTGAGATTGGCAAGACATTTCGAACCAGCTGATGCAGTTCATCATCAGGAATCAGCTAATGTGGTTCATCATTAGGAACCATCTAATGTGGTTCACCCTCACCACAAATGTGAATAAATCAATCTTCCCAAATGTTTAAATAGAAGAGATGCATCATAGTCCATTTAGTCCATTGTTAGCCACTAGCAATTGCACTAGATGTTGCAAATTTGAGAATCATTTTGACATATAAAGAATCATTGAATATGAAGAAACATTGTAAGGCATAAATTCAAGAATCATTTTGACATATAAATATTCGTTGAATATGAACATTTCATTCTAGTAAAACATACTGGAATCTGACAACCATAGTCACAAAGGAGTTCTCAAATTATTAAGGCACTTGCTTTAATAACAAATTAGCATTAATTTATGGAGCTATTTTCTCAAAGTTGTCAAGATCTCAATTCACCTTCTACGACCAAAAACTAGTAACAAACACCTTCAAATAAAGTATAACATAGATGACCATATTGTGAACCAATGCACAAGAACAAATATCGAAAATATGAAGAATGGTTCAATTCCATTCTGCTTGTCTATAGTTCTCTTTTGGTTACCTCGTGCAACATTGATTTAGATTTCAGGTTCTCGAACCACACTTAACCTGAAAGAGTATCACAATTATGAAATGAGTATGGATATTTTTCTCTCTGTGAACACATTGATAGTGATTAATATTGTGCAATTCTCTTGTGGTTACCTCGTTCAACCTTGATTTAGATTTCAACTTATTGAGCCACACTAAACCTGGAAGAGTATCATAAATCTCAAATGAGTATGGATATTTTTCTCTCTCTTTTCACACATTGATAGCAATTAATATCATTCAACATAGGAAAACATTTCTCAGCGCTAGATATGGAGCTTTGTGTGTTTCTTTTAACCAAGCAATCTCCCAAAATATTAACTTTGAACTATGTGTTAAATTATGAAAATATTCAAATCTAGCTAAGTTTAGGTTTTAACTCTCTTTAATATAACATAAAAACTGAATCTTCCCTAAAGATTTCACTGCCACCATTCATTTGTATTGTTGAATTATAGAGTAAGCTATAGGTTAAACATTATTCTCACTCTAAAAAAACTACTAGGGAACAATTGGACATTTCGGCCCACGTGGCTTATTGGTCCCATAAAGTAACAATGGAGCGAGTGAAGAAAGATCGAAAAGACTCAACTAAAGATGGTAAATGCTTTATGTAGGATTTGGAAGGAGCTATATTGTATTTTCTAGGGCACACTAGAAAGAAATGTTGTATAACATAGAATGTCTGGAGCATTGCATTTTATCTTCATTTATGTTGGAATATGAATTGTACCATTGTTGTCCAAAATTATATCTTATATTTCTAAGGATTTCACCTACGTTCTAATTTATAGTGAACAAATTAGGTATTTGGGAATTTAGAGTAACACGAGTGGGGCGGGGGGTGGGGGCAGTGTCAGTTGAAGTCACCATTTGAGCTTCCAAAATCACATGGAATCTCAATATTCCTTATATCAACCATGGTAAATCCATTAGCATCTTCAACGAAAGTTCTTTCAAGATCACATTCTTTCATTTGTAGCTTTTACCATTTGACATCCAACAAAATTGTTTTGGAGGATTTACAATCACACTCAATTATATCTTCCAAATACCAGTATCGATTTTTAGACACTTCTGGATGTGTGTTGCTTGTAGAGGAAGCATTAGTAACTCGAAATACTTTGAAAATCCCACTTTTAAAAGTTTTTATCTTTTCATCCATATTTTTGATGTGAAATTTGTGGCCATTACACCATATAGCCTTATAGTATTTCAGTTGTGTAATGTCACACACATAAAATATTCCTTCTCAATTGGTAATAATATTTATACCTAGAAATTATTCAAATTAAGAAAAAGGCACACCATATAAATCAATATAATATTAAAAAAAAAAACTAAATAGTATTGGGGGATATGCTTACGTGATTATGTTTCAAACCATTTTATGAATCAATTTCCCTCTTTGTAATATTGGTATCTCTCTCACGTTCAGCTTCATTGACCAATGTAGCCACACTATGCCATGATAAGTTACCATCAATTGATTTTTTCCATCTTTCAGTCGACACCGTAATCCAATCAATGTTGTTTATAATGTATTAATGTAATGCATCCCACTGTCATCAAAATATATTAAAATAAAAAATTAACTTATAATTAGTTACTAACGAATACCTTCATAATAAAGGATTATGTTGGAAGACCAAAAATTCAATAAGTATGATGTAGATAAAATAAAATGCCAAATGTGTTATAAGTCTCCACCATCTACTTACATTCCACTTTCCTTGTTCTACCTTTCCCTAAAAGGTCTCCCCTTAAGATGGTGTATATTTAAATCACTAATTAAGATAAAAATATACATTCAAGTAATAAGCATCTACATGCTCCCATTGGGGTTGAAAAAACGTCATGAAGTGAGGCTCGGGGAGGTGCATGCCACCCATTTGATCTTAATTATAATTAAGGTTGGGTGGCATGGCACCCCCCAGCCATGCAAGCACATGTGAATTTATGCTAATTAATGAGAGGATCTTTTATTACTTGCAACATGATGATGGGGGAAGTAGTAGCGACATTCGGTCAAGCATGGCACTTGTGGATTTATGTTCACAAACTAGGTGTCAACTAAGTATTAATATGGGAAATATTACCTACTGTAACAACTTCAAGTAGGTTTTACGATGGTCTTTTGAGTTGTGTTCATTGTGTTCATGGTATAGTAAATATGCTCAAACACAAATATATTATTTTATTATAATAAATTATTTAACATTTTAAAAAAAATTTAAACATCTTCCCCACAAACACATAAATAACAAAATCACTCTTATTCACATAAATTATATATAATTTATATATATTTCTATTTTTTTTATTCTCATTTTCTGTTTTTTGAATTTTTTTTAATTATAATTTTTTTTTTTATAAATATGTTATTAGGATATTTATATTATAATTTTCCCTTATATGAAATAAATATTATTTAATATTTACATTGATATTTTTATAAATTTAATTTAAATACTAATATATTATTTATTATTAAATGTTTTTATTATTTATTAACATAAATTTATTATATCTAAATGTGTGTAATAGTTGTATTATTTATATATAGTAAATATATTTATGAATGTTTATATATATATATATGAATGAATGAATTTATTTCCATTATAATGTATGTTTTGGATTCTATGTTTTATATGTATATGAATACATTATTTTGAGAATCGAAATAGAGTTTTTATTAGTTGCATTTCAATAGTTAGAATTTATTTGTTAAGGTTTTTAGTTTGATATGTATCAATGAATAGGATATCTACTTCTATATTGTGTGTGAAAATGTATTATAGAGAGCATATGCATTATTTTTATGTACATTTTTAGAGTGTTTATTCTTCTATGTTTATGAATGTCTCATTTTGCATGCTTTTTAGTATTCTTTCATTTTTTATTTGTATCTATATGAGTGTCATGTTTGAGTATTCCTTGAGTGTTAGAGTGGTGGTTTTATTGTTTGTGTCTATATAAATATATTTTTATGAATAGTTGTTTGTATTACTTTGAGTCTTTTTCGAGATTCCTTCATTATTTATTTGTGTGTATTTTTTAAGTATTCTTCTGCTTGTATGTGTATGAATTTATTATTTGTTGTATTTATATATGTATTATTTACTTGTATTCTCGGTATGTGTATGAATATATTCTTTATGTGTGTTTGAATCTTTCTTTGTTATATTTGTATATGTATTATTTGCTTAGAAATATATGAGTATAATTTATCTGAATATATTTTTAAATATCTATTTCTATGATTATAAATATACTATAATTATTTCTACTAGTATAATTTGTGTGAATATATTTTTTAAATATTTATTTCTATGATTATAAATATACTATAATTATTTTATATTATTTAGAATAGTAACTTACTACTATTTTATTATTCTTTGGATGTGTATCAATGTATTCTTTATGTGTATATCAATATATTTTTTGCTACATTTTTATGGGTCTTATTTAATTGTATTCTTTGTGTCTAGGAATCTATTATTTTCTACCTTTGTATGTGTCCTCTTTAATTGTATTCTGTGTATGTGTATGAATGTATTCTTTATGTGTGTTTGAATTTATATTTGTATATGTATTATTTACTTGTAGATGTATGAGTATAATTTGTTTGAATATATTTTAAAATATTTATTTGTATGATTATAAATATACTATAATTATTTCTATGAGTATATGAGTATAATTTGCATGAATAAATTTTTTAAATATTTATTTGTATGATTATAAATATACCATAATTATTTTTGTATATAAATATAATTAATTATATTATTATATATTTTTTTTATGAAATTTTTATTATTTTTAGGTTAATTTTCATTTTTTTAACCAAATTTTAAATTTTAATAATATCAAATTATCATTTTAAAATAAATAAATAATATACATATTATAGTAAATTTAAAAAGTACATAATGTTAGCCCAAGGGTACAACCCAATTAATGATTGTCAATGTTATAAAGTAATGCAAACTATAGACTCAATTGTTCAAAATACTTAAAAAGGAAATAACCAATACATACATATTATAAGACAATTAATTTTATAATACATATTAAATAATTATTCGAGGCTAAAATCAATAGAATAAATAAATTTTATTAATTTTATTTTAAAAACTTAATTAATTTTAATAATTTATAGTTTTCTTTTTCATAATACTTTAATTCAAAATCTACCAAGTTTTGAGATGTTTCAAATCCCTTGAAATGGAAACCTCTTTTGAAGTGAAAAGTAATTGATCTTGGATGCTTTGTAGTTGGAAAGTTAAGATGGGTCTTAGCTGGTTGAATTTCACCATTTAAGTAGACTATATTCCACATAAATTACTTCTTAATACCCTATTTTATTATTATTTTATTTTGGTATCTTTATTTTTAGTATTTTTTGTTTAGTTAAAATATTTATATATATAATTAATTAATTTAATTTAATATAATATGTTTTCTTAATTACATTTCATATATTTAAAATTTTAATAAAACACATAATAATAAATATTATATTATATTTTATTATTATGATTTAAGAATAAATGTGAATAATAAATA
>APFE030055098.1:0-20421 GCA_000404065.3 Pinus taeda | reverse complement strand
TTATCTCAAAATTAAAATCCCTTGATTTTACATCCATTTATAGTTTGGTTCACTGATTCCAATATCGCTATTGCAAATACTATTTCCATCATGATTTAACTCTATATCATGCTTAATTGATTTGCACGGGGATTTGTTGACCAATGTTGACTTATTTAACAATTAGTACTTCAAAGAATTATTTTCTTATCTCATCGAGTTCGTCACGTTCGATACCAGTTGATTTCTTAATCATAAATTGACCCCTTCCTCCAGTTGGGCAAAAGACTCTTTCTTATTAAATAGTATCATTATTCAAGTTGTGAAACATTCCTTCCTATATATTCCAAGTTATCATTAGTTGGTCATCATGTAAGTTCATACATTACTCTTCCCGACTTGGGTAATACCTGAAAAATAACTTCAATAAGATATATGTAATCCGCTTATCCACATAATAAAATTACCTGACCATACATCTTGTTGTCCATAATTCATTCATATAGTGAGTCACCTATGGAAAATTTTACAATGTGGCTCTCCCATTAGAGGGAAAAATTGTTATCGATGTTGTCATGTACACACTTATCCTTTCCCATCATTTTATCATATTGTCCAAGTTCCGTAAAATTATTACCATAATTATTCAACTTCATTGGTTGATTGCCAATATTTCTTCCTTAGGTGCATCATCCTTCGATAGAACTTACAGTGATACCTTTAGAATACCAAGTTACCAAATTCTTCCATTATTTTCCAAAATACCACAATACTCTTCTTTTATGCGCCAGAATAGGTTGTTTCTTCTTACTAATTTATTATCGTTGTTGTGATATTTCTTCTTTATGACCTTAAATATTTTATCCAAGCTGGCCATAATCACGTGAACTATCATTAGTTACCAAAAAATTGCAAGTTTCTTCTTCCCATTTCTCTTTTGACAACTTTAACCATGACGAATGTCACGTAACATTATACTCAACATCTGAACTTTAATCCAAATCTGTATGGTTTGCCACTAAGACTAAATATACCATGATGTAGCTCGATGATGTTCAATATACAAATGATATGAGTAGTAAATGAGCAGATACATGTAATTTGAATGGCAATTGCAATGCAAAATTAAATTTACTAGGAGATCATATTGAGAGAGTTGTGTTCTTGCAATAATGGACCAGAGAAATTCCACGCAACTGTTATTGCTAAAGGGAAGTAATCGAACAAATAATTAGTGAATAATATGATCAACATTCACAGAATGTTATTTCTGTGTTTTTAGATCAAAGTGAACCATAGATGCAGGTGAAAAATGATCACTAAAGGTAAGTGCTATTTAAACTGTGTTTGTAACGCGAAATAGTGGTGAGTAGTTATACCAGCATGCCAGTATACCATATCAAGATTATAGGATTACATACTTTTCCAATGAATTACTGAATCATAAAAGTATATCATAATTATGTCATACCATATAATGAGATATTAATGTGAACAGAGAACCAAAGAATCTGCATGAGAAAGCAATGAGGAACTAATGAATGCACCAGACTTTAAGTATGCTAACATTATTCTTCTGTCAAGAATCCGATTGTTGTAGCTTATTGCTAAGAATATATTTGTCCTTAGATGCCAAATTGGATAGCTAATTAAAGAAAAACTGCAATGTGATGTGAGTCACTAGATGATCCAATCCATCCACTAATTCACCTTTCAAATGATCATTGAATGGAAGATAAGGAGTACTAATGATCTAGATTCTATCAATCATGGAGATGTGGTTCAATATCCACCAAAAGTCGAAGAAGTGCTTCGAGTTTCGTGACTAAAGAATCTTTTTCCTATTACAAGATTACCATCAATCCTATGGAAAGTATATTATCTACAAAGTGGATGCCTTTTAACCAGTTAAGGCCCATGAAGAAACTGGTCATGAATAGTCCTCATGACTAGAGAACATAATTACATAGTGGAGCTTTCTGTATATATAAGTATGTGATGACATGCACTAGTTACAAGATTGTGAGATAGTGCAATCATTATAATGATAACCCATCGTAAATCTTTTATGAAGAAAACTAGTACTATTGGATGATTTATTATATGCTTTGAACAAAGTCAAGTGACCAAGCAAAGTAAAACTAAAGTGACATTTTCCTTTTTAATCACATTCAGTTACTATTTTCATGTCATGTGTTAATCTATGACAATATAAAAGTTGTATTGATGTTTAGTTCAGTAAATTAATATGATTTATGGTGAAGTAATATTAATATGATATATATGTCATAAAATTTATGAATCAAGCATAAAAATATTCCACACAATAAAGAAAAGACACAGCCACCCGACCCAGAACCGGATCGGATGACGGGGAAGGTTATTCCTCCCCAACACACAAAAAAAAATCATTTTATTAATTATATGGTCTGCCTGCAAGCGCACCTGCGAAGGCAACACCATCCCTCACATTACAATACATTTTAGGCATAATAATTTCTTAGATAAGACATAAAATTGCCTGCATAGACATAATACATAAGATCGTAAGCTTGCGGTCATGGCTATGCGTGTTCCTACAAATTCCATTGTTCCTTTTGACAACAATGTCGAAAAATCTGCACACACTATAAGTCAACAGTACCATTTACAAAATCAATAGTACATTTTTCTCATCCAAGGTAGATAATTATTCCTTCAACAATTCTATTTACTCATATGAAAATGAATAAAAAATATCATTCACCATCCGTTAGGATCTAGACTATCTCTTCATTACACATTAAAACCAATAATCTGTATCTAACCCAAAGTTAGTAATACCAATTCATCTGTAATTTAAAATATAAATTTAATCCAATAATGAAACCTTATATTCTAACAAATTTAAACTTTAGAATATATATCATCTTAACAAATTGATTACATAATTAAAAGCAGGAATATAAACAATGATCATTAATTATCATAACATAAAACGTCAACTATTATAAAAACATTTTAACTCAATTTTTTCCAATTATTTTAACTCGCAATTTTTTTCCAGTTTTATAAGTTAAATAGATTCATGCAAAACTCAAATAAACTCAAATTATTTAATCAAATAAACCAAAAAAAATGAACATAAAAACTATGTACTGCCGATCATAATGAGATGAATCACACCACTTAATGCATTAATCAAGAATGTGCCCATCATTTATTTTAAGAAGGTTCAACATTATACATGATTCTGTTGAAAAAAATCTGTCTGGATGCATTAATGGCCATTTCAGACTTGTATATTAGTTAAACTTAAATTAAAATAGTAGTCACTCAAAACCTGTCATTTCATCTGTTAGTGAGTTATGTTAGTTCCAATAGGTTTGCCAAAATTTAACTGAGTTTTCCCAAATAATAAAGAAGGTTAAGACCTACTTTAAATAAAACAATGAAACTGAATTTAGCTAATGTTGACAGAAAGTAGCTTACTGGTCTCTGGAGTTAGTTGAAACTTGAAACTACTAACCCTTCAAAATTTAGCTAATGATTTTCTTTAACACCAAAAAGAAAAGTAACTCTGTCATCAGAAAGAATAGAAACTTGTCAGAACTATTCATTGTAATTTTCTTGGAAACATAGGTAAGCAAAGTAGCCCTAGCATCAGAGAGGTAACATGGGTAAGCAAAGTAGCCCGAGCATTAGAGAAAATAGAACCTAACTAGAACTATTTCATGTAATTTTCTTGAAAATATAGGTTTGTGTAATTTTCTTGAAAATATAGGTATGTGATATGTTACAACAAATGGTGTTGTGTCCTACTTTATCTAAGGAACAAAAACGGAACAGAAATGATACGGAAATGTTATTTCTTGGGGATCTCTCTGCACAAGATCAGCATTTGATAATAATAAAAAAAACAACCATATTTTATAAAAAATAACTGAGCAAAAAAAAATGAATGTAATATCATTTATAACACCAAAATAGAGGAAATTAGATATGGTAGATTATTTTTCAGTCTTGTATGGATTTGAATTCACTAAATTATCTATTACATTGCTAATTCATAGTGTGCAAGAAGAACTAATCATCCAAAAACACTTTGTTCCCCATTTTTAGTTACGCTGTTGTTTCCCATTTCTGTAAACATGGAGTCTGTGTGAAGCAGTCCTTACATCAAAAAGATTCTGAAAAAAGAAAAAAGAAAAAAATGAAGAATGCCTTTGGCATTGTTGATGCATCGAGCTTCGAATCCAAATGAAAGCTACTGAATCCAAAGAGGAAACCTTAGGTATAAGCTCGCTAACCATATAATTTAAGAGATAAATGTACAGGAAAATTGCTACTATGCGAATATTGCTACTATTGCTCCACCAATGTAACATAGATACAACATGATATTTCGAAAAGAATAAAACCAAGCGTCTATGTCATTAACATTTAACCAAAATGCAACTCCTAGGGATATGTTTTTTATTCAGCTATAATGGGAATGAAACAAGAAATGGTATATTATCACCAATAACATAGGTTCATCTTTTAACATGTGTCTATTAAGCACCTACAGCCTATTAGACTATAAATATCATTTAGCCCGATATTTTAAGTTTGAAATCGAAGTTAGTTCATCAAACAACGAAATCAAGTCCATTACCAACCAAACACAAACCAAGTTAGAAACATATGCTAATCAAAGCACCGGAGGAGCCCAGAAGGGCGTGCAATTCATTCAACCACACTTTTTTTTAAGTTGAGCTCGATGGTTCTTTTTGCTTTCCTAACATCATAAAAATCCAATCAAAAAAATAAATTGCATCAGCATGTTTAGAAAAAAAAATAAAGTCATGTCAAAAGTAGAATTACTTTTTCATCAAATCCAACCATAAAAATCTTAGTAAGATCACAATTTCAAATTGTTAAAATTATATATATATTTTTAATGCTTAAATTCAGCATACAGATAAAAAGTAAAAAGGTGCATCATTTTGTCTTTTTGCTCTGTTTAAAATCCAATAAAAAGATAGAAAGATACACAATGAACTGTGCATATTTATAAAATAGAAAAAATCCAATCAAAAAGATAGAAGGTTGCACAATGCACAGAGTATTCTATAAAACAGACAATCCATTCAAAAAGATAGAAAATTGTGCATATTCTATAAAACAGAGTGAAAAAAAATTGCAAGTCACGTAAATACTTTATAGGTCAAACAAAGATATAATGAGATATCGTAAGTGTTGTGTGAAATTATAGTATGGATACATTAATGAGTCATTGAAAATGGTGGTGTGATTTGAGATATATGTTATCAATCCACAATGTCCATATTATTCTGAGATGTTATTGAATGTCTTTTAACCTATTTCTAATTTCTCATTTTTGGCAATCTGATTTTGGCCATAATACATGAAACCCACAATTCTGTCCGTTTACTCAGATTTTAACAACAATTTCTTTGCAATAGTTGGCTTACCCAATATTTGTTTGCCTTTAATTTATGATTGTAATGCAAGCAATCTACCACTGAATTCACTACTACCTTCAGCTGAAGTATACTCGAGTGAACGTATCAGAAGAAACAAAGAATAGAAGAAAAGAGAAATATAATGTAGATGTCACATGAACAAGAGCAAAAAGATTTCTAGAGAAACATACAAACCTTTTCGAGATAAGAATGACTTCTTTTACAAAAACCCTGTTCCCAAGGGTTGAAAACGAGGCATTTCCAAAATAAAATAGAGCTACTAGACCTATTTAGATCTGAATCTCTAAGATTAACATCCAAGTGCTTCTGAAGTGGCATAGTAAATAATAATTGTAAATCTAAATTCGCATTCACCCAAAAAAGAAGTCTCGCAGTATCGTACCCCTAATTTGCAAGACAGGGACACAGTAAGCCTAACCTCTATAATGATTTTGCCCCGTTCGTTGTAAAAGCGATGTTTATTCTGTTAAGTTAAAATATTTGGAAAACTCTTTTATCTTCAGATGTTAGGACCTCATTTAAGAGAAAAATTTCAATATATTGTAATTAATCGGCTAAATTTGTGTAGTATTCATTAACCTGCATTTCAAATAGGTTGCCCTAAATGTCTTTCTTTAGTTCAATTAAATTGTTTTATGATCTCTGCATTTAAACTGATTGACAAAGATTTCATAAAACAAGAACAACTTCCAGATTCAGACTCTGTCCCGATGTTTCTTTGAACAACTTGCAATTTTTACGTCAATTTGTTAAAGGAGAACGCTTAGTTAAAAAAAAAATGAAACATGAAGTACGACAGACAACA
This sequence comes from Pinus taeda, assembly GCA_000404065.3. Taxonomy (NCBI): domain Eukaryota; kingdom Viridiplantae; phylum Streptophyta; class Pinopsida; order Pinales; family Pinaceae; genus Pinus; species Pinus taeda. The sequence continues at coordinate 14,169 of APFE030055098.1, read as the reverse complement.
GTGAAGCACAATGTTAACACCTTTACAAATGTCAATTAAGCTTTTCTTAACAAAAATAGCTCAATACAGCTCAATGTAAACGCGTATTATGGAGCCTCGCCATGCCTTATTTGGGAATGTAAAGAAGAAATTGATTTTACAAGTTTGGCCATAAATATAATCATAATCATCTTTTCTCGCCAATTCTTGGAAGAAGTCAGAAATTGTTTTACGTTCTGCATGTTAGATATTATAACACATTGATATGAAGGCGGTGCTGAGCTCAATTTCCAAACAGATTCCGTAGAAGCCAATCAGCTGGGATATCGCTAACTAAACTGACTATCTAAAATTTAGTCCAGATAATGCCCTCAGTTAGTGATCTCATGTACTGAATTTCAATTTTTGTATGGTTAAAAAAAATTCATAGATTCCAAATTTGCTTAAAAAGGAAATACCTGCTTACACACGCCAAGATGGCTATGTCACAGGGTGAAAGTGCTTCTAATATCATACAGATGATTTCGTCTCGGAGGAATTGCAGAGTTCCCAAGGCGTCTCGCCTTCGGTCCCGTGGCTGTTGTGTATACTTGTCCATCCCTCTCTACTTATTGGTCGCGGAAAGTCATGAGTATTTGTGAGAACATAAATAAATTGATCGGTAAACATGATTCAATTCACGCACTCATCGTGGAAATGAATTCAAAAGTACATGTAATTCATTTAATCATCAACAGAGAAGAACTAATCGGGAAATCTACTAAAAAGCTTGTATTGTGGCACGAGGCAATATGAATGCATTGCCTTGAACAAAATTGAAGCAGTCAACAAGCTTATTAACTGCAAGTCTCTAACACAAAGCAAAGTATGCAATCTTCAACATTTAAGCTAATATCAGATTAGTCACTCGAGCATTAGGATATAGTTAGTACAATTGATGTTTACTTTCAATTTATGTGAGAAAAATATATCTGCAATGTAAACTTATAAGACTGGAAATAATGCTTATTGCATTTCACCTACAAACATCAATTAGTGGGAGAAAAATCTCATGCAATTGTAAATAAAAACTCGAAAGCCGCAAGGAACAAATACCATACAGTCAGAACAACAAGATCGCTAGTATTGTGCCCAAACTCTTCAATTCTCTTCAGACTTGCCAGATAGAATTCTCGTCAATAAGGTTAGTCTGGTCCTTTGGTGCTTTGTAATGATAGATTTAGTTCCAACTCTTCATTAAATTTACTTCTACATACCTTTAAAATTTGAATGCATGCCACCTATTCTATTAAATCGTATTAGCCTAAATCTTGGCCCTCGTACACATTTATATCTGAAATATGATTAAATTTCTCACCAATAAGAATTGGACTCTTCATAAAAACCAACTCCAGCCCCTTTCTGATTGCTATTACTGCGACGATCATATAAATAACCTTCTATGATATAGGTAATAGGAAAAACAGAGCACTTCAACATGGGTAATTCTTGACAAGCTTGAATTACAAGCTTTTAATCATTATGAGAATCTAATATGCATGCTAATTTGAATCTATATTATGAGAGTGTACATGCATAAATAGATGAAAAAAGTTCATGGAATACTCGGGGAGATTAAAAATCAAGTGGTAATTTTGTAGCCAAGAAACAGTGCACGTTAGAAAACATAAAAATGAGCAATAGATTATAATAAGCATGCATAGAATCGGAGACACCAAAGATGTGATTTAATACAGAGACCAAATAAACAATGAATCAATGAATACTCGTTAATCACTGCAAAATTCGAGGAATAAGATGCCGCTTCTTGGAATTAATAACCTGTAACTTTAAAACTAGTCAAGTTAAAATTCCAACAAAGTAAATTTCCACATACCCATAAGCCCTAAGGATTAAACTGCTCTAATACCATATGTAACAGCCCCAAAATATATATCTAATTAACTTATTAACATTAAATTTAAACTATGAAGAGTGCTTACCTGGGCTTACCTGTGGTAGAAGTAGGCTTACCGCAACAGGGTTTTGGGGACGACTCTCCTTCCAACAGTAGGTTCAATTGTGCAGGATTCTGCTACAACTGGCCACCCCGAGCCCTCAATCAACGACTACTGCCAGTGCTCGTAAGCCTTAGTATACCATTCTCCCAGGAGAAGGAAAGATAGAATCTTAGAGTGATGCAATGCAAGAATTCCTCTCATCTTCCTAACCATATATTAAATAGAACAACATTGGACGGGGAACCACATGCACACACTCCATGTGTCTACATGCAACTTGATTTTTTAGCCTTCTTGATTTTTTTTACTTTTCTTTGATTTTTAGCTTTACTGATTATTTTTATTGCTTTCTTTGTTTTATTACTATTTATTCTTATTTAGAGCTTTTAGTGTAGTTATTACTATTTTTATTATTTTATTTATTTCTTGTATATTTTTTAATATCATTTATGATTTATTTTATTTTTATTTATTATTAGTGATTATTATTTATTATTTATATTATTTATTTTGTATTATTTATTATTTATTATTTATTATTTATTAATTTATTATTATATTATTATTTTTCTTATTTATTTTTTATTATTAAAAGGAGGGATATTACAATCACCATATTTCAATTAAATATGTTATAGATAGCTAAGTAGGCTAGCACAACTTGTTGGGTATTGTGAATTAGGAGTAGATAGCTTAGTATGCTAGCACAACTTGTTGGGTGTTGTGAATTAGGAACACAAGATCTCAAAGTCAAGTGCCCAAGCTAGTTTCCTATCTAATTTACTTGAAGCTATGGGAGTCACTCAATATCCTTGTTAGGTCAAGTACATTCTATCTATGTCATTTTATTTATGGTGAGTGTCATCCTTAAAATGAGGGGTAGTGCTTAGGGTTTCCAAGGAACCTATATTTAATGGAAAAAATTAGAAATTTGGCACACCTTCAAGGGTCACCCTTACAATTGCAATGAATTTTATAGTTAATTTTAATTATTTGTTCAAAATTCCCCGGATGCGTGTGACTGATGCGACATTCAACATGATAGGACTCGGACGGGGCGAGGCAGCTCGACACCTACCCATCTTGTATGAGGTGTTAAATGTAGGAGAAGGGTAGAGCGCCTGGCATGTGAGTCATTACACTCCCTGTTAAGTGGTTCAGGCTCATTCTTTCAGTCCTCTGTAATGGATCCTCCCTCCGCACTCTACTACCTGCAAGAGATGACAGTGATCATCAATGTAGTACTTATGAATGGGGTTTTTCAAGAAAGATCTGGCCATCTTAAGGAATGGCACTGCCCTGTGTTTGCGTTGAAGCTTTGGGAGTTGTTTCTCTAGGCTCATCCCCTCGCCTTTGTTGAATTTCCAGTTCTCTCTGTGGTTTCTCGGCCTTTGACGAGGAAGCTGTGTTCGACCTTCAAAGGGCAGCTCCATTGGCTCATCTCTTTCCATTGGGGGGTTTTGGGATTCAGTTTGGATTCTCTTGTTGGTTTATCATCTCTTGGTCTCTGTTTTGGCCTTTGGCTTTGGTAGGTGGCTTCTGAGCAATTGCTTCAGTGCTTCTGACCCCGTGTCCAACCGTTCTGGCTTCTGCCCGGTCTTTGAGTTGGGAGGGTGGGATATTGGGAAGGGAAATTCAAATGTGGCTCGCAGGCTCCTGCTTGTGTCTAGCATTCGAGGGCCCTCTCCTGGGTCTCCACATCTTTGTTGTTCCACTCGACGCTGGCTTGATCTCGGTTCCATTGCTTAGCTTGTCTTCAACCTTTCTTTCACCCCTCCTTCGATGGCTCGTCTTCGTCACAGAATGGGGTGCCGTAGAGGCCAACCCTAGCACATTCCGACTCGCTCTACTTCGGATTTGCCTGCCCCCACCAGTGAACTGTTCACGGGTCGTTATTGTGGTACTCGTAGTGGGCGCGGGGGGCGTCATGCCTCTAGTCAACCATGTGTGCCTCCCTCCTCGACAGGCTCTGCCATTTTCTCTTTCAACAGCTGTTTGCACCAGCCTTGGATAACCGCCCACATATCTGTGGTATTCTATGAGACAACTGAGATGGAGGGTTCAGATTCTCATACGGGAGGCTCGGGGGCAGTCGCTTGTCCTCCTCCTGCGAATCAGCTTGGAATTGGAATGGCGCCTCAGCATGTTCAGGTCGACCCAGGTTGCAGCACTCAAGATACGGAGATGTTGCGAGTAGATCCCGGACCTTCTAATCAGTTCGTTGCTCCTGGTGCAGATGAGCTTGAATTTGGTTGCTACCGAATTTTGGAAGAACCACCTGTTGATTAGCTTGCTCTCGCATTTTTTGGTTATGTTTTGGCTTACTTCGGGCAAGTTTACTATGGTAACTAGGCTGTGGACTTCCTCTGTTTTTGTTGTATGGCTCTCTATGTTGTGGGTTCTGCATTTGGCCTCCTTTCGTGTTTTCTTTTGGAAATGATGTCTCTTAATCAAGTTATCATTATGTTTCAATCGAATATATTATCATCTAATGTGAGACAAATAAGGGTCATCCAACCATTCTCCATGTTACTTGTAACCTTTATTGAAATCCTATGATCACTACTTACTAAATCATTACAAGAAGCATTAAAAATTGTTAGTTGATTATCATTTATCTAAATTATTTGTATAATTTCAAACACTGTCAAATTCCTTACTTAACATGAATAGATGGAAAAGTAAAAAGGGATAGCTAATGCTACAAGAATGATCGACTAACACTTCTCTATATATGGTTTACTTGAATGAACCAAAACCATCTATGGATATAGCTTCATTACTTAAAGCATGAGTATAATCAAGAGCTCCCACAATCCTATTTGTCTCCTTGCTTGAGATCAATAAAAGGACCAGAATTTACCCTTGAGGTTTTAAATGTTTTCTCATATCCCATTAATAATTGAAATCAATTACAAAAAGTTTAATCGCTTTGTATTGGTGGATAACTCTAAATATATTAATCATGTTAACATGTTTTTCTTTTAATTGTAACTAGATCAATGTTAGTTAGTAATTTACATGGCTAATTGTAACATAGGAATATGTCATTGTGTCTAAGAATAATCAATGGAAATCTATAACAATCTATTGTTCATTATAAAATAGGTGGATTGAGTAATGGGAGGAATTTCAAACAAACTTGTTTAAGTTTAATGATATATTTTCTTTATTCTATTGTAGCAACAAAACATGGCATAAGGAAAATAATGGCACGAACACAAGGATTTTTTTTTTGAAATGTTAATTTCCATACAAAAACCAAAGATTTTCATATATGTCAAACTAATAATAATGGTGAAGGTGATAGAGGTGCTAAGATTCTGATTATTGAAACAAATAACATTTTCCTATTATATAAAGAGTGTCAAGAAAAAAACTAATATCAATATTGTATTTAAGCTCTGAATAAATTAGGATATATTTTTTTTTATGTGATGCCAAAGCATTTATTCACACGAATCTATCTCAAAAACAATTATTGATATATTTTTTTGTATGTAACATAAAATAATTTATTCACACAAATATATCTCAAAAACAATTGTTGATATTAGAATTAGAGGATATTTTATTTGTTTGGAATTATAGGAAGGGTATGTTATTTGTAGTGGTTCAAGGGTATCACTTTACTTTTTGACAAAAGATGACTAATATGAATTTTAATGATATAAAATTTTTGGATCATTATTTTATAAATTTTAAATTGAATTTGTTTTAACAAAATCAATTGAAAAAACAAATTGTTAAATAAAGCCTAAAAAATATTTATGATAGTTAAAAAAAATTAATTGTTTTTTTAAAAAATTCACTCCAATTAGTAGATGTTAGCTTGTTAAAAATATAGAGACAACATGAAGAGATACTAATTATGTGTTTAATGAGAAAAATGTCATTTTGGCTAAAGTCTAAATCAAAATGAAAAAAAAAAAATTACAGATATCTAAGTAAAAAAAGCAAATAAAACAAAATGAGAACATAGACAAGTCCATGGCAACCTTCGGTAAATGCATGTAGGAACGTGTTTTGTTTCATGGCTGTAAGGGGATCATCATCGCATGTCGCCATTGCTATCAACACGATTAGTAAATGCACTCACACCCTTCAAATTTATATTACCTTGCTCATTGCGTTCATAGTTCGGAACCTTAGCTGCAAGCTAATGGTAATAATCACTTTTCGATAAGAGGTTATGTTGTATGATGGGAGTTTGGGTCTTGACCTAGTAGAGGAATCCGAGCAAGAGCGAGTAGGATGCATAGGTGTTAATTGTCGATGTCTATATATATATGTGTGTCACAGTTTGCATATGATACTGTTTTGATTCAGCTTGCCTAATTTTTTTAAGAAGATAGTTCAAGTCTAAATGATATGAGGACCTATGAGGTAAAAGCAAACTACACCTAAGCATGGCTACTGGTACATAAGTTATTTTGTTTCATGCTGTTTGAGGAATAATAAACTACATAGACTTGTGAGTAGAGTATATGATTTCCTTTTAATATGCTCCCATAAAACAAAATGTCACGATTTCCACAAGGACATGGACATTGTTGTTTTGATTTGTGTACGACTTAGTTAACCAGTAAAATAAGAGTTGCAGATGTGGGGATAAACAAATTGCACCAAAGAGATTGTATAGTCACTTTGACTTGCTTTGTTTATATTAATCCTTGAAGTTGTATCTTCGCCTCATTGTACATGTATGTATGGTTTATTATATGCTTACCATGAGAAGTAATGATAAGATCATGTGAATTCATGTATTAACATCTGTCATAAATTTAAGATATCTTGAAAGAGATATAGGGCCGGGATGGATAAGTAAAAGACAAGTATGTACCATAATTATGATAGACTTTGTTTAAATAAGTATGATTATGGTATTCAAATTTTGAATAAAGAATTGATGGTGTGCTATGTTGGTAAGCATTTTATATTGCTATGAGTATTTGTCTATGATTATCCATTTAGAATGTTATAGTTGCTTTGATTCAAGAGTGATGATGATTAAGACATTGAGGAGTCTCTAATGAAGTCATATGTAGTGTGAACATAAATACTGTTGATGTTTCACTTAGTGTTGCTATCATATATACTCTTCAACAAATAGAATGTGATTATAGATGATGCAGGCAGAGCATATTTGGTGTATGATTACTAGGAGATTGCCCTGGTATGTTTGCATGCATAGAGCAGTGCTAAAGTGAAGAACTAACATGTTTATTAATGTTAATAAGTTACTTTTATCGTGTTCCCTCATAGATGAGGAGCTTAAAAAGTTTATTTATTTTCAAGAATTCAAAATTTAAGCTTTGGTTAAAGGCTCTTATATCATGATTGAAAAGTGATGTTTTGAGTTATTCATAACATAACAGGATAATTAAACCATTGGTAATCATGGTAAGGCATGATGAACATACTACTGCAATATTAACTCCTCATAACAAGTAATGCATATATGAGAAGGATATGATTATTTTAGATTGTACATTGGCAAGTGTGACTTGCATGTAGGACTCATTATGGGATACAATGAGTTGCATGGATGTGTTTTCATATGTGAAGATATCACAAATTCTCACAACTAAATTATGATAAAATTAAAGAGAAAACTACCATGTGTGAGGTAGAATCTGTGGTCTATTTTACTCTAGTTAGATACCATATAGGTCAAATAACAAACTATGTTTCTCTTCAAAATAATTAAATAAAATTCTTAAAAGAGTGTGTATATGTCTCTCTCTCTCTCTCTCTATATATATATATGTATCATCGTCTACAGTATTGTTTGAATTGTTGTGCTTATTATATATGTAATTATGTCATAGTTTGCATATGATACAATTTTGATTCAACATGCCTTATTTATTTTTTATTTTTTTAAGAAGATATTTCAAGTCTAAATGGTATGAGGACGTATGAGGTAAAAACAAACTACACCTAAGCATGGGTACTAGTACATAAGTTATTTTGTTTCATGCAAACACCATGAGGAATAATAAGCTACATAGACTTGTGAGTAGAGTATATGATTTCCTTTTGATATGCTCCCATAAAACAAAATGTCACGATTTCAGCAAGGACATGGACATTGTTGTTTTTATTTGTATGCGACTTAGTTAACCAGTAAAATGAGAGTTTCATATGTGTTGGATAAATGAATTGCACCAAAGAGATTGTATAGTTACTTTGACTTGCTTGGTTTATATTAATCCTTGAAGTTGTATCTTCAACTCATTGTACATGTATGTATGGTTTATTGTATGCTTACTATGAGAAGTAAAGGTAGCCATGATAAGATCATGTGAATTCATGCATTAAGATCTCTCATAAATTTAAGATATCGTGAACTAGATGGGGATGGATATGTACCATAATTATGATAGACTTTGTTTAAATAAGTATGATTATGGTATTCAAATTTTGAATAAAGAATTGATGGTGTGCTATGTTGGTAAGCATTTTATATTGCTATGAGGATTTGTCTATGACTATTGATTTAGAATGTTATAGTTGCTTTGATTCAAGAGTGATGATGATTAAGACATTGAGGAGTCTCTAATGAAGTCATATGCAGTGTGAACATAAATATTGTTGATGTTTCACTTAGCACTACTATCATATATACTCTTCAACAAAGACTGTGATTATAAGTAATAATGACTAAATTATCATGGAGGAACACTTATGACAGTTTGAATAATATCAAATCCCTAGGAAATTGGTGAGGGGTTGACAAATCTAAATTTTTAAATTTATTCAACGCCAATGCAACCTAACAAACTTACAATTTTTTTTCTTTAAATTTAGTAAAAGTCAATGCAACCTAATAAACTCTTTAATACACTATAGTCTTTGATACACATTAAGACTAAGCATATACTAAGTATATTCCTTGAGAATCAATATAGGCAACACATCCTCATCCACCTTAGGTTGAAATAAGAACCTTCATCAATTTTAACTTCTTAAAATAAGCAATTCCATTATATTCTATTTACATTATTTTATTATTGTCATGCTATCTAAGATGGAATTTTATTCCAAAAAAACTATAAAATAACATAAATATGGAGAAAATTAAATAATTTGCATTATTTAAATTACTAAATTATTAATTTTATAATAAGTATTTTAAATGAAAAATAAATTTATAAAATATTGATAGTAACATAGAAAAACATTACTTTTCATCTCCAACAAATAAGGTTTATGTAATCACTTTCATGTGCAAATAATTTTCCATGTACTAACTTCTAGACGCAAATTTCCAATGTAGTCAAAGACTCAATAAATTAAGATAATAGAAATGATATACATTTATTATAAGCATCTACAAAGCAAATTTCCAATACTCAATAAATTGCGAAATGGAAATGATATACATTTATTATAAACATCTACTAGCACTCAAAACGAAAGTAGAATTCATGAGACAATATGTTTATGACTTACAAGTATGAATTCAAGTTTACCAATAGTCTATAAACATTTGTTGAAAAAATGCATGCACCAAGATTCATCATATAATTCCTTACTAATCCTATACATTTATATAAGAAACCACCATAATTCATATGATGGTTAGTTTATAACTAAGCAAATTCCATAGGGCAAAATAGATATATATACATTTACAAAAAACATTCAGCATTGGTTAAGAGCCACAATAATTATACTTTCTATCTAAATTCAATTTTAATAAACAATACATTTTTTATACTCCACTACTTCTGTTACAATACACTACAAAAATTTTAAACCACCCTCCAAGACATTTTGATTTGACTTCAGGGAAGGAAAATAATCTTTGAATCTTGAAAACTGCATGAATTGAAACTATTGACTAGTTGCTCCAAGGTCATCCTTGTACTGCTTCATCACTGCTTTTTTGAAGTCTACACATTTTCAACCATAATTAGTGAATGCCTTAACACTAAGACTTCTAGACTATTATTAAAAGACAATTAATTCAATCATCATGCCATACAATTAGGAATTGCAATTTAGTTTAATAAGAGTCACAAGCATTACCTTCTTGATTGCTCCATATGGAGGCTGCAAAGGTATTAAGAGGAGATTCATTATTTGGTTCTGCACAATATAAAAGAGTTGATTGAGTGTGGAAAACAAAACCATAGGAATATAAAATTACAAAGTTGATCTAGATTAAGCTCATGTTTACCTCCCAAAAGGCTTTGAATAGATAGGAGGATAGTACGAACATCATATGCTGAGGACCATTTTTCCTATAATCAATTCTCATTACAAATCAATGTATAAAAGGTGACATATTACTTAGCATAGAATATTTAGGCTTGAAAGTTCTACGGAACTTTCTAAAAACTAGAAGGTAAGGGAAAAGACAATAAACAAATAAAACATACCTTAAGAATGTTCAAGCATATGTTTCCAAGCTTGTCAACATTAGGATGGAAGCAAGGTGTCTCAAATTTCACTACAGGAGGCTTGAAGGGATAATCCTTTGGAAAACTCATAGAAACCTTATATGTCAGACCCTCATAAACAGTGTCTTTTCCTCCATTTATGGTGCCAACACAAGAGAAAATGTCATTTGCCTCTGGAAAAGCTGAAATTCCAGGTGTACCACTCATCTGAAGATTAAATAAGAATTAGAAAATAAAAATTATGTTCTAGATAATAAAATAAAATCACCAAAATATAGCAAAATGGAATAAAAAAACAAGAAAATTACAATTTAACTATGAAACTATTATGCATTCTAGATAATCCACAGATTTAAAACAGTTTCCAATAGAATGTATTGTTAATAAATTCCTTCAATGAAAATAGTAGATCCAAAAAAAAACTAAAAATATATACTCTACATAGAAAGTGAATAAGACAAACAGCAAACAAAAAATATATATAAATATATACTCTACATAGAAAGTGAATAAGACAAACAGCAAACAAAAAATATATATAGTGAGTATGGCAAACATGATATAAAAACACTGAGTAGGTCATAATCACAAACAGAAGGGTATGTTAAAAGAGTAGGAAAAGTACCATTAGTTGCATAAGCTCAGACTTTAATGTTAAAGAAAGTTTTTAGCGTACAAAATAGGTTAAACCAAAATATTCTAAATTGCATTAACTTTGTGCAACAAGTAATGCGTGTTAGGAAGAAAAAACAAAAAAATCCCAACCTTTTTTGGACATCCGTAGCTTTGGACATTATGGACAAAACTGAACTGCGCAGCGATCGAGAGATCGAATAGAACTGAACTGCGCAGCAATCGAGAGATAAATAGGTGAATATGTGAGGCTTTTTTATATGTATATGAGGAATAGGGTTTGAAGGCCGCAATGTGGGCGTTTGAATTCAAAATCGGCTGCAAAATTCAAGCAAACCCACATCAAAATTTTCACCAACTTGTTGCGCGTGATTATTTGCAACGATAATTGGATAACTTAACGATAATGGACCTGTCATGATACCAACCATCAATATTAATCGAAATTAATATATGAATCCAATATAAACCATCTATATAAGGATAAATTTATTTTTTTTAAAGTTTAGTTAATTTTTCATGATTTTTGAGTAAATTTGAGTTGTGTAACTTATATAATTGGAATTATTAATTTGAGTAATGTGATATGTATATTATAAATGTTTCAAGGGCATTTAAACAATCTATTTATGCATTTAAAAATACATTTTAAATAACAAACAATTTAGATGTCATTAAAAATTCTATCATTGTCATCAAAATCAAAATATTCAATAGCTAAATTGTACCTATAAAAAAAACCTTTATAATGTGGAAAACATTATAAGGAAAAATGCCAACAAAATAAATTAATGAATATTTTTTTTATTTTATGAAAGCTTTTTTATTAAGTGATATTAATTTTTCAAAATGAACTAAGATGATTTGAAAATATATATTATGTTTTTAATTTAGTGATATTGATGTTTCAACTTTAATAATCAAGGGTGAGAGAGGTGGTGGGGGTAGCATTGGAGGAAACAAAAACAATGGTGGTGGTGTGGTGGTGACGATTATGACAATGAAAACAATGATGAAAATGATGATGTTGCTACTAATGATGATGATGATGGCAATGAAAATAATGACGAGGAGGGGCAAGATGATGACAAAAATGATAATGATGATGAGGAGGAGGAATGATGACAATGATGATGATGATGACAATGAAGATAACAAAGGAGATCACGACGATGGTGGACGTGATGATGACGACCACAACGACGAAAATAATGATGAGAATGACGGGGAGGATGATGATGAAAATGATTGTAATGCCCACTCCTTGATCTTATATGTGACGCTTAGATATTAGCCTTGCTTTTGAAAGATTGATTGATATGTTAATTTATTATTAGTGTTAATAGTACATGTATGACGCATGTCCATACTACTAGCTACATACCCACACATTGCATAAATACGCAACTATTTCTATGGTATATGATTCGAACCTAATCGTAAATAGAGCTTATATTAAATTAATATTTATTCTTTAAGCTTTATTAATGATTAACCTATGTAGTTCTATGAATAGTCTTTAAGATTGATTAATGATAAATTGACGTTTTATACTTTTAAGAGTAACCTTATCATTAATTTAATATTAAATTAAATTGGGCCCTCACATAACTTATTGATTTCGACTAGATCATTGATATTTCTTGGCTATTTTAATGTGTATTAATTATTATTATTTAGGATTTGTTGTCTTGTCTTATCCTATAAGGGGGGCACGCCAGACCCTAGCATTAATAGGGTTAAGTGGACCTTTAAGGTGACAAATTTTTCAGTTGGGGAGGTTTCTATAACTTGGTAGGTAAGCCATTAATGGGGGAGAATATTTTAGATATTGGTAAAGGATAGATGAATAGGAGGCGGAGAATGGTGGAGGGATTTCAACTTTGGATTTTGGATTTTGGAGTTAGGGGGATAGGGAAAGGATTTGGGTTCTTGTAAGAGTTTTTGTGCTAAGGAGTTGTTACAATTTGTGGAGATTGAGGAAGGTGTCAAACACTAGGTGGTTGACACACACTACAAGATGCGGTTTTGGGGTTTCAACACAAAAGTCTAGGGAACTTACAGAGGTTCCATAGGGCTAAGAAGTCAGATAAGATGTTCCTAGTTTGGCTAGGTAGATAATTTACTTAGGTGGTTCAAGAGAATTTTAGGAGGAGGACACCTTCATAGTCTAGTTTCACATGTCAACATGGTTCAATGTTGAAGGTATTTTCTAAGTTCATTCTCATGATTTGAACTAAGCTTATGTTGTTATTTAATTTGTGCCTGTAATATGCTTAATTCATTATTTTATGGTGTCAAACAAAGAAAAAATACATGCATGGAAATGGTAAACGAAAAGGATAAACTAAATGTGTTTTTTGTTTAAATTCTAGGGCATCCTCTAAGCTAATAATTACATCTTATGATATTTATTAATCTTTCTCTTGTGATATTTTCTATCATAAATCAATTACACAGAGGAGCTCAACAACAAAACAAAAATTCCATAAGGATCAGAAAGAGACAACCAAACAAGAGTTTACCATTGGAAAACCCACATGGGGGGAAACCCAAAAACCTTTTCCTTATAGAATCAAGTAAAAACAAGAGACATAAGAGTCATAGAAAAACTAATCATCAAGATAAATTGACCAATAGTCCACCAAGAGGCGAGGTAGACCATCCAAAACAATAGATGGAAAGCTTTTTCAAAGGCTTAGTTGAAGTCTCTTTCTTCCATTAAATTTTTTGACTTCTCCGTAGAAATTCATCATAGAAAATTCATCCCAAGTTTTGTCACACATGGGAGTGGAAACATATTATTCTATGTTCAACCTTCATCTTCTTGAATTCTTCATTTTAAGGGAGAAGAACATGCTTCATATGGTGAGATGTGAATTACACCATGAGGGAGATCAAGTGACCTTATATTTATAGTCTCTTTAGTGGTCGAATAGGTTCCTCTTTACAACTGAGTCAAATTGACGAGGAGGAGGGCTCACTTGGTCTTCTTGTGGATCCATAAATCAAATTTTAAAATTCAAATTTTCCTTTTGAGAAGGTCATGAACAACACACCTTCTAATTTTTCTTTCAACAAATTCATAAATAATAGAAATTTCTTTACAGTATGAAGAACATGCTTTACATAGAAATATATTTATA
>APFE030055094.1:0-57731 GCA_000404065.3 Pinus taeda | reverse complement strand
ACCTGTAGCTGATGTTTGGCTCTCCACCTTCATTTTGTAATGATTCGAGTAACTCCCCAACCCTTGGGAATTCTATCTCTTCATGGCACATTCTATATATTGTATGCAAACTATTTGCAAAGAGTTGGTTGGCTTGTAACTTCTGGGAGACTGTGGGAAAGAAACTCTGTTTCTTCATTGTATATTTTTTACGAAGGATTAATGAAAGGCAGTGGCTCTGTTTCATGAGATTCATGTGGTTGTGAATGTAGAAAATGTGTCTCTTATGTTTCATATGTATCTTGTTATGTTTCATAGTTCATTTCATATTCATTTCCAGTGAAATTTTCTGAGTTAGATAAGGTAGAATTCAATTTTATTGCTTTGCCTGTGGGAAAATTTCATGTTCAGTGTTCTTCTTCTGTTGAAAAGGATTCATGTTTTCCATGCCATTTTCACCCTCCAAAGCAATCTCTCCATTTCGCGTTGCTTTCAAACTAAATCACTGGACTCTCCGCCTATCTTGCCTCAAAAAGTAATGTGAGCCTTTGTATTAAATTCTCTGTTTCATTGAGGTCCATTGGTCCCATACCATCCCAGAAACACAGTCATTCATAAAAATCACTTCTTGTATCCATATTCACTTACTAGCCTAAGATCCATATTTCACTGTAAGCATCTCAGACCATTTCGTTTATCTTTTCACTGAGCGTGACTCAGAGAGAGCCCTCTCCTATTCTGGTAGGGCTAGCTACCAGACTGAGCGTGGTTTGTGGTTACCCTAAATTTTGCCTTCCTTCGGCCTTAGGCGGATTTAGGTGCTAACACAACTGACATGACTTCTACTTATTTCGTTAATGTATTTAATAGTGGTAATAATATATTTTTCTCTAGTTTTTTTTGCTCAATGCAAGTGGTCCAATAAAGTCAATTGCCTAGATTTCAAATAGTAAACATGGGTTTATAGAGTAGGAGCATTTCATTTTTCTTGAGTGATCAATCCATTCACTAGAAAATATCATATTTTTTTATCATAGTTTCACAATAGGAATGTATTGTTGGCCACCAAAATCTAGCATGAACAATCTTCGTCGCTATTGTATCTACTTGAAATTGTACTCTCACAAGTCTTATGTGTGCATTGTCAATTATTCCTTCTCTTTCACGTTACATGGCTCATCTTCTAATAACACAGTCAAGTCCTAGATTATAAAGAAATCCATTCATTATTATGAATGGTGTTACTATCATTGCCATGATCTTCTTCGTCTCAAGAAGTTCATCACAATGTTTTCCTTTTGCTAGGAAATTTAGTTACTTTAAATTGTTAAACATTAAATTATCAATTTGGGAGTTCATAAAATGATGAAATTTTGAAAAGATATATGAAGGGTCAGGTAAATAAAAACTGTGCTCTAATATAATCAACTTGTTTCATAAACCATTTCCAAAAACTAAAGTCAAGTGGGGAAAATGTGCTCTATTATTTAATCACTGATATGGCTTTGTTTTGATTCAATGAATACTCACTTTTGAAGTCCTCATTAATTCCTCTATCTCTGTCATACTTTTAAAATTGCAATAAATGGTTAATTAAAGTACCAAAACTGACCAAAAAATCTCAAGGTCGTAGCTTTAGGTCTTCGGACCATTCACAACCTTTTAAAGATTCCTTGGGTTAAAAATGTTTAGAACCATGGCTACAAATGAAACACACTACTAGAATTCCATTGTCACATTGTTCAATAGTCAAAAGGGATGCATAAAATGTAAAGGAAATGATAGTTTAAATAGAAAAGGAATGATTCAAAGGAAAGGAATGGTACTCAATGTTGATAAGAGAAATTAAAACTTCTACCTACAATAAATTAAATAATGCAAGGTATACTAGAGAGAGGGGGTCCTAAATCCTCCATCACAATGAGTGAAAAGGCTGCATTACATTGTTAAAGTGTAGAAAAAATAGTCTTTATCTTAGCATCCAAATGATAAAGAATTACACCATCTCTTGTGCAACTTTGTTCCTTGTTGCTTGAGCGGCCAAATTACGATAATAACTTAGCTATCATTACCCCTACACACATTCCTCATGCGGTTGGATTTTACATATTTAATATTACATTGGAGAGAGAAAAAGATAAGGGCATTATTACCCATGTGAACCATCCCCCTACATAAGAGGATCTCATTACTTAACTTGGGACAAAGTTGATTGGTGATTGTGATATGTTAACTATATGACAAGAAAATTAAGTTGGTTTAATGCGAAGTCTATATGACAATAAAAGAAAGTTGGTTTAATGCCAAGTCATTGTGGTGATGTGGAATGCCCAACTTGGAGTGAATCAATCAAAGAAATTAGTTGTTATATATTTGTATAATGTAGGTTCACTGAAACTTTCACTAGAGCTCTAAACTTGAATAAAAGAGTGTTCAATTATTTTTAATGAAATGAAAGCATGTAAATAACATTCCTCACAAGATGCCCAAATTTGCTCACATGCGGCACAATCATCACAAACAATGAGGTAGTACCAGATTTCCTATAGGTGACGCTATTAGAATTGCTATTTGCAGGGGCTACAAAATTTCCAATAGGTGGCACTACCATATTTCCTCTAGATGTTATAAAATATTGCTAAAGCCTCCAAAAATAACTAGGACAAAATACACTTCAAATAATCATCAAAACATGGGAAACCATAAAATTTAATATAGCCATTTAACCTATTCAGTTCTTATGATGTGAAAATGGGTACATGTGATAAAATGGATGAAAATGAATGGTAAGTGAATCACGAATAGTTAATATGAACTCATCAACTGTGAGGCAACACAAACATGAACTAACATGAACGATGCTTTGGTCTCCCCATATGATATTATTTTCCTTTTTTTTATTTTCTCCCCCTTTTTTTCTTTTCCTTGTACAAGATGAGAGTGTTTTGTATTCCTATAGAGTTGGGGATATATTTATGATATATAAGGATATCAAAATTGTACTTTTGTTACAAAATCAAACATATGATAATATGTTGTTGCAACACTGAGTGAAAGTGGTCTATTTTATCCTCAGATGATAATATGTTGTTGCAACACTGAGTGAAAGTGGTCTATTTTATCCTTAGGCTTCTGTAGGTTTTAATGGAGTCTCAAGAAAGGGGAAAACGGTAGTATACACCGGTAATTGGTGGAAGGGAACAAAGAGTTAAAAGAAATAAAAAAGAGAGGAAGGAAAAGAGCTTAAAAAGTTTGCTATGCATAAATTCCCAAGTTATATGACTATATAGAAGTAAAGATTTCTTACCCAATTACCATGTACAATAATTTGAAGAACACAAGCACTAAGATTCCGGCTACACAATCTAAAAAAAATATGATGAAAATTAGTTGAAGGAACTTGGTTGCTAAGTTGTTGTAAGAAGGTTTGTAAATCGCTGAAACAAAGTTGTTGTAAGGAACACCGAATGCATAAATTCCCAAGTTATATGACTCTATGGAAGTAAAGATTGCTTACCCAGTTACCATGTACAATAATTTGAAGAACACAAGCACTAAGATTTTGGCTACACAATCTGAAAAAATATGATGAAAAGTAGTTGAAGCAACTTGGTTGTTATGAGAACACTGAATACATTCTATGGATGGATGAAACAACAATATTAGTGTTGAACTTTGGAGAAGGAAGGCTAGAAATGTAAATGCATTGGGAAATAGAATAATATTGCATGGATGAGCAGGCGAGTGTTGATGCCTCAAGCTCTGTAATGAGAAATTCATCTGCACAGTTGAAGCAATCTCTATCACACTTTACATTGACTCCCTCTTTTTGAAGCAAGTTGCCCTACCTACCCAACAATCAATTTTACCCTCTTTACTCGCATATAGTCAAAAGGTTACAGAAAAATATCTTGGGGAGATCTGAAAATGGCTAAACTAAAGAAGGAACATGACATCAGCGAATTTTCCGCGAGATTGCACTGCGAGGCGGATGGTGCAAGTCTCTGTTGGGACTGTAATAACAAAGTTCACAGTGCAAATTTTCTCATGGCGCGAAATTTTTGAAGCTTGCTATGCTAGATATGCCAGTCTGTGATTGCATGGGGGCCTTCCGTGCAAAGTCGGAACCCATTGTCTCCCACTGTGAGAGATGCACTGGTGTAAGCCACACAAAGAGTGATGGTGATGATGATGGTGATGGGAAAATTATGCCAAAAAGCCAAGTGGTACAGCCCGCCGTCAGCTACTTGAGACCGCCTCTCAAATGTCATTTTATTGATCAAGAAGACGAATCATCCGCTAACAACCTGCACTATAGGGGGCCTTTTGAAAGCCCTTGTGGGTTGCAACCAACCTCGACTGCTCTTTGAATGGTGCAAATATACCAAAAAAACCTCCTTCTTATTGGTTCAGGTTGAGTGGAGGGTTGGAAGAGTTGGAATAGGGGAGGGCTTTCACATTTTTATTAAAGACCCTTAATGAGAATTCCCTCCTTTTTCGGGTCTTAAGATTGGATTATGTGGTGAATCTCAAGTAGAGTATAGAGAATCGGTTGGGCTATCTTGTAGATATACAAGGTTTTTTTAAAGCAATGTCAAGATCTATCCCAACACATAATTACAACATTTCAAGAAATTCTACCATTGTCTTGACTTTGAGGCTGCAAGTGGGTGCTTCAAAACCCGAGAACCTAGGAGGTTCAATCTCCTATAAAGATGCAATGCGAGGCAAAGGATCTACCACAATAAAATCCTAGACCTTACATTATTGAGAAACAATAATAAGTGCCTGCCATGGAGGTAAACTTAACATACATAGATCAATGTTTTTCTATTATTCAATCCAAGGTAGTGATTTACAAATTCAATGGCTTTTTGGCCGAGGTTGGGTTTTTACACCCTGAACAAAAAACTATGACATATACCTATGCCCAAAATGCTTCTTCAATGTTCAATTTGATACCCAAGAAGATTTGGAGAGTATTCAAAAAAAGACCCTACGACATATACCTATGCCCAAAATGCTTCTTCAATGTTCAATTTGATACCCAGAAGATTTGGAGAGAATATTAAAAAAAAGACCCTACTTTTGGGGAAATGCAGAGCTCTTCATTACCCCTTGGTTTTGAGATTTTGATCCACAACAATAGGCAAGTCTACCAAATCTAACCCTTCCATTTCTAGCATCGAAAGGTCCTCGAAATTGGAAACGCTCGTCTCATTCAAAAATATGGACACTGAGAGAATGAAGAAAGAGTTATCTATCATTGTTGGAATCTATGTAGAAATATACCTAAGTAAAGGTCTCATTGATTATGTTCAATTGAAACATAAAAACTTTCAGTGGATGCAACTTCTGGATTATTAAAATACGATATTTAGATTTTGATCATGCTACCAAATAGGACACTTGTAAGACACATGCCCTCACAGAAAAAAGCACCCAACAAGTAAAAAGTGACAGGTCCATAAAATAAAAAGATGACAACTTTCCAATCCATGTCTCACAGAGGAGGAAGAAAGGGAAACCACAAAGAACCATCCAAACCAAAAAGATGGGGGTTCTCAAGTCTAGAGTGTCAACACAACCCATAAGCAGAATGGTACAAAATTATAAGCATTCAAAGAACCAGAACAATAGAAAAATGAGGCACACAAAGAACTCATGCTTCAAAAAATTTAGACTAAGACACCCAACAGAGACAACTGTGAACAATTTGGAAATGGTTCTTTTGTACCATTCTGTGAGGAAATGTAAGATGGTCCTAAAAAAGAAAGGAAAGAAAGGGAATATAAGTGATTTTTATATAAACTAATCTTCTCCTTTGTATTTTCTTTCTTTAATTTTTCTTCGTGTTTCTAAGTCATAAGGCTCCTCATATTGATGCTTTTAGCATTCTGAAAAATGTAAATTTGTTCATGTTCTTCAAAAGTTGAAATGAAATTATGAGTTTTCTCCATTTGTAAAAAAAAATCAAAAGGTTGCAACTGATGTATATATGCTAAAACTATGAATTCTTCACATATCTCAAACCTTGGGTATAATTTTCATCATGTGAAATAAGTGTGTTGATGTCGAACATGTGATTTGGTTGGATTATCGACCATTGGGGTATGTTTTTAATCAACACGAGACAACTCACCATTGATGTCAATGAGTGTCAAGGTACTATTTTACATTTTGACATGTACGAATGGATCTAGTGAAGTTGATTCACTTGTGAAATCTAACGATAAAGGGACACCAATGCATTGCCATTGTCATTAGTAATGAATCTTTCCGTTAATGAATGCAAGCTCCAATGTAGCATAGCCTTGAATTCTTGACAATATGTTGGAGTCTAATAGAACAAGAAAATATTAGTAGCATGAATACAAAATATTTACTGAATAATGGTCTAAAAGGTTGAATCAACAACATGCTACAATAATAAGGACGAATTCTACTCACCAGAAATCTAGTTTTCAAACATAATTCATGCCTAGCTATGCCAATGAATTAGTTTTCACAACTAGGCTTATTTTTATCTTTACTTCAATTTCTCTCTTTATTCTTATTTATTATTTATTTGTTTTTTTTCTAATGGAGAAAATAATCAAGAACAAGTCAGAGTGGGCAAGTTATCCTCCACACTCTTCCATCTCATTTTTCTAACATATATCTACAATAAATTATTCTTTTGCCATGGACCTATGGTACAACCTCTATTGGTCACCATTCACTATAAAGGATAATATTTCATCAATTGTCTTCATCCATATTGATCCATTTTAAAAAATAGCTTATTTTTTATAAAGCCCCAACCATCAAGTGGATAATGGTTGTGCTAGGGCTAGGGCTTTTTCCTCTAGGTCTTTCTTGCCCAAATACAACATTGTGGTAGTCCTTTACCTACCTTAATTCATCCAAACAATAAACAACATACCTAGAAATTCCTTGTGGCCCTTGGTTCATTGTTGTTTTTTCTAACCATGTGGCTAACCTCCTTAAGCTTTCCTTTTTTACAGAGTCCCTTAACTCATTTGCAACTAACCTTCTTTAGCTTTATAAACTGCTACATCAACCCTAATCATTCCTTGTTCATCCTTGGCCTTCTCCCTATGCCCCAACAACTTCTATTTGATAAAGCCCCAACCATCGAGTGGATAATGGATGGGCTAGGGCTAGGGCTTTTCCTCTAGGTCTTTCTTGCCCAAATACAACATTGTGGCAATCCTTTACCTACCTTAATTCATCCAAACAATAAACAACATACCTGGAAATTCCTTATAGCCCTTGGTTCATTGTTGTTTTTTCTAACCATGTGGCTAACCTCCTTAAGCTTTCCTTTTTTTACAGAGTCCCTTAACTCATTTGCAACCAACCTTCTTTAGCTTTATACACTACTACATCAACCCTAATCATTCCTTGTTCATCCTTGGCCTTCTCCCTATGCCCCAACAAGCCTCCCATAGCAACTACAACCCTTACTAGGCCTCACTTTTCTAACCTCTGATAGTTGTTTGCACTGGAACTAGTCTCCATAATCCACCACAAGCTTGTAGCCTAATTTACTAGCCCTCTATCACCTTCTTCCCTGCGGTCAACTCCAGTTAATCCTCCCTTTCCTTGCAACTTGGTTCCTTTGACCCGCAACCCCTCCATTTGTCCTTCCTTGCTTTCTTTTTAGTTGT
This sequence comes from Pinus taeda, assembly GCA_000404065.3. Classification (NCBI taxonomy): domain Eukaryota; kingdom Viridiplantae; phylum Streptophyta; class Pinopsida; order Pinales; family Pinaceae; genus Pinus; species Pinus taeda. Next base: position 50,079 of record APFE030055094.1, on the reverse strand, counting down.
GGTTTACTTCTAGGCCTCCAACTAGCTTGTTGTTCCAAAGTAGGCATACACCCTATTATCACCTCCCCACAACCAACACCTGTGGCCTATGGTCAGTTGCAACCTCTCTTATGACCAATGACTACAACCCTTTTGTTCTAGTTATGGCTAGCTCTCATCCCACCTTCACAACTTACTATAATAGATAGCCCACATGATCAACGTTGTTCAAACCTTAAATCTTCCCTTTTTGTCCTCGATTTGCTCGCTGAGGCAACAACTTGATCAACCAACCTTCGGACAAGGAATGACATCCTATCTCAAATTGTGGCTTCCTTCCTTAGGCCTATAACTAAGTCCCTTTTAGCTCCTCACACAAGAAGAATTATCCTTCATGCTCCTTATATTTATACTTTTCCAAGGGGTGTGTCTCTTGGCCTTGTTGGCCGACCTAAACCAACTTAAACCGACTTAATACTTTAAGCCAACAATAATTAATTTCAAATATTAAATGTTTTTCCTTGGGTGTAAAACCCTAGAAAACAAATCAAAACAAATAAGAAATGCCCAATGGATTTTTCTAATTAGAAATATCTTCAGAGTAACCAATAGAAATCCACACACCCGAGGTCTGATCTATACCTTAGTTAGGAAACATGAAATCCACATTGAAGATGCTTAACTCCAAAAAAAAATATTACACAACAAATATACCAGCAATAAATCCACATTGAAGATGCTTAACTCCAAAAAGAATTACACAAAAAATATACCAGCAATCAGATCAATGTACAATACACATAATATAGCCTAAAACTAATTTCTTTTTAGTCCTTTAATAGTAAATTTCAAGGCTCCTATACTAGGGATATTGGCCCTTTACAATCCATCTATAATGCCAATATGAGGTGCAACATTTGACCAATACACCTAGGGTTGAGGCAAAGTCCCATAAGCTCTCATCTACCCAACAAGCAACACCTACAACACTTCAAATATTATTGTTGTAGCAAACTCGGTTAATCAACAAACTAATTCACTTACTTAGGAATGTTCCTTTAGCACACAATCCTCCTTTAGTTGTTGTCAGTGCTTCCATCCACCCTAATACCCTTGCATTTATCTTTTGTCTTCTACAACAACCCTTAAACCTTGCTTCTAGGTTGTTGTAGCCTTATTTTCCACCTCATCCATCAATTAACCTTGGCCTACTCCCTTAGGTCACAACCCATGTTGTTCAACCCCTTTTCCAATTCAACCAACCTTATTCTCCTTGTTCATCCCTACTTCCAACTTTAACCAAGCTGTGGCTCCCCTTCAACCAACTCCAATCTAGTTGTTCTAGGCCTTAGTTGGGCTTCCTATCCCTACAACCCCTGTAGCCTTGCTCATAGGGATATGATTGACTTTAAACCACTAGTGAACCTTCTTCTAGGGCTTCGCCCTACCTCTTGGCAAATTCCCATTGACTATAGCCTATTCAACCCTACCTCCTAGCAAATTCCACTTAACTGCATCGTATTCCACCCAACTCCTAGTAGCACTATGAATTGTCCTCTAGTTGTCCAAACAAGGCTAACCAAACTAAAAAAAAAAAGATACTCCTCTCCTCACTGCTACTGCTACTATACTCTTCTCCAAGGCTTGTTACTTGCGATTAGGTCCTTTTCCTCCACACACACAAGAAGAATGTCCTTTCCTTCTTGTATTTCTATTATTCTAAATTGTGGGAAACCCCATGTGACATGTCCCTTGGCCTCATTGGTGGACTTACGACTTGACCCTCAAGTCAGATCACAATTAAATTATATTATTAAATGTCTTTCATTGGGTTCCAAACACACTCCTTTGGGTCCAAAATCCCCAAAAAAAAACCAAAAAGCCCCGCGCTTTTCCAATTAGAAATATATTCCAAGCTACCAAATTTCAACACTACATAAAGAAAAGAACTTGTTTCTCGTATACCAACTCATAAGGTGTAAATTTGGTAGTGTTTACCCAATCTTTATGACGAAATTCAATTGTCTTTATGAAAATTAATTCTAATATTTTGTCAATGGAATCTACCCATCTATTACCTAGCAAATGGTATGAAGAATAGGTCATGTGCTTAATCTATTCCCATTGAATGAGGGATTGAATAAATTTTTATGTGCATTGCATCTCCTACTATCGGCCACTAAAGTAGTCACACTGTAATTGTAGATGCCATGGATCTAACCTTTGGTGGCACAAACATAACAAGGAATAGGAGATATGGTAGTTAGAGTAACTAGAATTCAATCCTACTTGCAACTACTGCAAGGAGGACCTCCATCGTTCAAAAAAATACTCTTTTATGAAGTGATGCTTAGTCATCCGAAAAAAAACTTTGCTTCATGCAATTATATTTCCTTCTATCTTTGCCTATTTATTGTTAATCATAGCTATACTCCAAATAATCTATTTCAACAAAGAAAAAACACAATAGGCAATAAAATATTTCAAAAATAACATGATAAAAATTATAAATATTAATAAACCAAATATAAATGTATTTGAATAATAATAATTTTTCTATTGTTTCATGGATACTTCTTACTCCGCAAATTCTATTTTGTAGATTTTACTATATAAATTTGTACTTAATCTTTATACAAATTTATACTTCATCTTTATACTAGATAACTATCTCTTCTATAGATTTTAGATTTTACAATTTATGTGTACTATTTTTCTTATAAATAATCATGCATAAGATACTTACCTAGATTTTTACCTAGCTTCTTAATATTCCCTAAGTTACTGAACCGTAAATCAACTAAATTCACAAGCAAATTCTATTTTGTAGATTTTACTATATAAATTTGTACTTAATCTTTATACAAATTTATACTTCATCTTTATACTAGATAACTATCTCTTCTATAGATTTTAGATTTTACAATTTATGTGTACTATTTTTCTTATAAATAATCATGCATAAGATACTTACCTAGATTTTTACCTAGCTTCTTAATATTCCCTAGGTTACTGAACCGTAAATCACCTAAATTCACAAGCATTTCTTAAAGGAATTTCCAAGTTAAATGGAGCAAATAATTTATTATGTATTACTTAAAGAAACCCTTCAAAAGTGTTAATCATCCCTTTATAGAAATGGTTAAGTTGAAAACTTGAACGATATCTTGGAAAAGGATTAAACAATTCCCGTTAGCAAAGTGAATAACCGATATTTGTACCACTAAAGCATAAATTACCATAAAATCTAGCAAAATTACCTAAATTCACAAGCGATTTCTTAAGGGAACTTTCAAATATAAGGGATCACTCTTTATTGTTGGAAGGAACCCCTCAAAGTGTTCCTCATCATCCCCCCATAAAATTGGCTAAGTTGAAAAAATGCACAAACATCGAGGGAGGATTGAAAGACTCCCACTAGCAAGGTAATGGTATAAATTCAACTCATTTCACACCATTCATTGTGCTCTTTGTGGACACTAATGGACCACTGTGCCTTCACTCAACTCATCTCGCACCATTCATTGTGCTCTTTATGGACACTATGGACACTATCCCTTCACTCAACTCATCTCGCACCATTCATTGTGCTCTTAATGGACACTATCCCTTCACATCAGATATGTGTATATTCCAATATCAAAACATATTGATTTTCAATGGTAAACTCTGCAAGCACTCGAGGAAAACATTCAAGTGGCTACGAACAAGATGTGGCTAGGTATACATATTAAATGCATTTCCCATTGTGGTTAAAAGATTTGATTCTAAAAGTAAAATCTTAGTATTTCCATTTGTGCTTTTCCATCATCATGAAGACTCTCTTTCCTACACTATGTTCTCGGACCCTAAGACGAACTACCCATCATCATGTACATTCACAACAGCCCCCCTATTGCCTAAAGTGCTCGAATATTCTCTCTCGAATATTCTCTCTACACAATCCTTTTGGATTTTTGTAGGAACGAATCGACTCACATCTGCGTGCTCTTTATTTTTAATGAAGTAAATGCAAGTTTAACACTCAATTTAACTTTATCACTTTAATCCATATTTAGTTAAATGTTTTTGACAATTTTGTTTGATTAATCTTTTTTGAATTTGACTATGGAAAACCGTCTAGAATACGCTATAGAATTTTATATTTAGTTGCAACTATTTTAGTGAATTCCGTCCGGGCGAGCAATCTCAAACCTATTTGGCCAGCAACTATGATTGAACATTGCTTTCACAACCGTTGCCAGAAAGCAGGGAAAACGCTCAGAGAACACGAGCCAAAGATGTCAAATCTGTCAAAAACACAGAACAATGGACAGAAGCCGTAGTTTAGAGAACCAAAACATCAGTCATTCGGAACTTAGAAGCAATCATGGTTATCAAATGCGATGCGTACACGAAAACCCAGCATAGTGGGCTGTGCCGTATCTGAATTTGTGTATACAAACGGAATTCTTTTGGGTGCATTCAAGGTGTCCAATTATTCTGAAACAGCCTGCAGACTGCTGAGTCTTTTCACAGTTTTGTACCTTCACAATAATCGACAAAATTTGAGGGAATTTCTTATAAAATTCTGGTGTTACATTGACACGATGATTCACAATTGTGAGTAATACTATTTTTGTTAGTTAGCTCAGGCGGACCGGAAATTACAGTAAAAAATAATCTTCTGGCCGCTGACGAACTCGGTCTCTTTTTATAAGCCCTCTCAGAAAGAATATTAGGATTAGGATTGATCCATCTCCCAGCGTAATCCAGACGCCACCCCGTCGTGTCTTGGAACGTATTCCTGCAATTTGATGGAAATCAATTTACAAAGCAAAAGTTGGATGAAGAATGATATCAGTGTGGAATGGAACTCGCTTATTACCTCTAATTTTCGCACTAATTCTTTGGCTGTGGGAGCAGACACGATGATATGACGTGCAGCGGGCGTGATGAACCCGTCGTCGACGGCCTGGTCAATGAATGTTAACAGAGAATCGTAGTAGCCTTCCACATTCAACAATCCGACCTGAATTCAACAAAAGAATTATCTGTCAACGTACAACCTTTACCAGAACTTCTGAATTTGATGAAACACCGGAATGGTATATAGTATTTACCGGCTTGTTGTGGATCCCGAGCTGAGCCCATGTTATGACTTCCAAAAGTTCTTCCAATGTCCCGTAACCTCCTGTCTCGTAGTTCAACAGTTGCCAGGATGCGTACACGGTCAGAATTGTTCGTAGTACATAGACGGTAGACCATTGCAGTTCATCTGATATTTCAGAAGAAATGCCTGACCCAGGCAGCGCGAGACCCGGATTCGAAGACTAAATATTCTAATGAGAAATTCAGAAACTTATCGTTTAATACCTGGCAGAGCAATGAAAGCATCTGATTGGCGTGCCATTTCTGCCTTTCTTTCATGCATATCTCCTACAGCTCTTACTTCTCCAACAGTTTCGCCCGTAAGCTGCACGATGTTATAACAAATATAACGTTAGTGGCCATGTTCAAGCCAAGTTAAAGAAATTCCACTGCGTGTAAAAGACTAATTAAAGAATTTCTAGAATTCACCTCTGGACACATTAGTGTCTTGGGAATAACCCTGCACATCAAAGGGAAGGCAAAAAATGGTGTGAGATTCGAACAGCGCACGTCTCAGAGGCCAAAGCATGAGCTAGAATGTTAAAATTTCAGCGTTAAAAAAGGCCGGCCGCTGTAAGGTTTATAGACCAGCAATGAAATAGAAAATCTTTTAACTCTAGATCCAATATTACAACGGAATTCGAACTCCCAACGGTAAAGAAAATTTACCCCAAAACATGACCACCGCCATTATAGACCGCCTGCGACACGAGGCCCATGAGCCCCACACTTCCTCCACCATAAACCAGGTCCATGTTCCGCGAAACCTGGCGGATCACAAAATAAAGCTCAGAGATTAACTTTACTCCAGACACAGTACAATTGTGGGACAATAAAGGAAGCGAAAAAGACTCGACCGGGATAGCCATGTTACTGAAGTGCTTTAATACGAGGATTTTGCCGAAGTAATTGTGGGCTGAAGTTCAAATTTAAGCGAAGAAAGTGCCGGCAACATGGATAAAATCCACAAGAGTACATGTAAATACGAAAACAGCTCATAGATGGAAAATAAAGATCGTTAAATTGTCAATGGGGAAATCACCGACAACAAGATTTGAACTCAATATTCAGTTAAAACGTCACTCTGGAAGTCCAGACTCCGGACCGCGTGATTTAAATTCACGACTTTAAACAGCACGGAACTATCAGAAATTTTCAGCTGCAATCTAGGATGAAAGAAGAAGGCCGCTAATTCAACTGATAATCAAAATATACTTAAAATTTTAGATAAACAAATGATACACACATCCACAGACAAGAAAACGAGGAACAACCTAGTCTCATGCAAGAAGCCGGAACTACCGGGTTTAAAAACTTTCAATTCATAGTAGCCTTTAATGGTGCAGGTCCTGGACAGAATTTCTAGTAGTATTTAAAGATTTAAGCAAGAAAAAAGGGCAATAATACTACACAGAAATCTCATGCAAGAAGCCGGAACTACCAGGTTTAAAAACCTTCAATTGCATAGTAGCCTTTAATGGTGCAGGTCCTGGACCGAATTTCTAGTAGTATTTAAAGATTTAAGCAAGAAAAAAGGCCAATAATACTACATAGATATCGTCAAATGATGTAGTAAAACTAGCCAGCCATATCCAGCAACAGTACCGTCAAAGGTTCACGCATAACGGATTTAAACAGAGGAGCATAGATCCACAGCTTTAAAACAAGACTGTAGAAATTTCAGCTACATTCGTGCTTTGAGGAAGAAAAAGGTCTCCGCTAAAACTGAAGCTCGACAGATACTCTTGACAAGAAAGAACACATCGGTAAACAAAAGAGAGGGCTACCAGACTGAAAACTCCAAGTTTAGTTCAATTACGTTTAATGGAGTCAGCTATCGACCTGGAAAACACCAATCATATGTAAAAATAATTAAATACCGAGCACTACAGTTAGCTCCCAAAATAATTAAATACCGAGCACTACAGTTAGCTCCCAAATTTAAATCCGACTTTCACTTCCATTGCCTTCTGTGGAAATGCTTCATGCTGTGCTCAAAGATCAAGTAAAGGAGAGAGGCCGTTCATATGATTATTAAAATAAAAACAACATACTAAAACAGAATAGACAACGCGTTACACGGCAATAAATTCGACTTTTGAAAGCTGAGCGATATTATTTCTTCAGGTCTCCACATTAAGAAATCTCCGCTGTATTCCAGGTTGTGGAAAGGAAAGTCCCCTAAATGCATAAGAAAGAGACAACGGCTAGTCCAAATTATTTGTTCAGGCATCCACCTGATGGATTCTCAGTTTTTTTTCGAAGTTAAACGAAGAAAAGGCCCTTAAATGCATAAAAAATCGACATCGGATTTCATGCCTGTGAAGGTTCCCTATTGATCAAAATTATTATTTTCGCGAGTGGCGTATTTATTTCAAGTCTCCAGGTGAAGAATTTTCAACTGTATTATTTCAAGTCTCCAGGAGAAGAATTTTCAGCTGTATTCAAAGTTCAAGGAATAAAAGGCCTCTAAATTCATAAAGCTACTGATAATTTAGCGGATCTGACGAATCTTATTTAAGCTACTGATAATTTAGCGGATATGATGAATATTATTTGCAAAACTAGTCGATAACATTCTCAGATCTCCAGAACTTTCAGCTGTAGTCGAGGTTCATGAAAGAAAAGGCACTAAATGCCTAAACTCGACATCGGCTTTAGTGATCCTAAAACTTTTCAATGGGCATAAGAAGATATTATTTCGACAATTTTCCGTATTATTTATGTCGATCCTACAGAATTCATGCCGACAAGCAGACAAAAAAGCCGAAATAATATAAGAGTTCATGATCTTTACCAGTTCGTTTCCAAGTTCAACTGCCGCGGCCTGATAGCTCAACTTTTTGCCCGGACTGCTGCCGCAAAAGACGCATACGCTCTTGAATCTGGACGCCCTCTGTTCGAACCCTGACCCCGTCTCCATCGCTCCCTTTTTCTTACTCTGTAAAATCTTGCACTAATCAGTCAATACAAAAAGCTGACCACCTCAGAAGTTTGACAAAAAAGCCCCAGGAGGCTCCCTATATATAACTTCTCGATGATCTTAGCGCACATCTGCGGGTAATTTTACCATAGAGGAATTGCAACGTGTTCCTATACCCTAGCGGCACAAACCTCGGTGACATTCAGAAGACACATTCCTCCATGACCAAGACCTGTATCGTACTACTCATCCTCATTCTTCCGTTCCATCAATCCGGACCCCAATCACATTCTCCGCAGGTATTATTAATATTAACATCGCCATCATTAATGGAATTATTGTTCTCATCATACTTAAGAGAGCCGGCATGCCAACCATGCCTGCACAGCCCTCACCGTGACCGGGGGCCCTCCCTACTCCCGTTACAACCCGACACACGTGCAGCACATATATATGAGAATACCGTGAATCGTTATGCCATTCTCCTCCATTAATGTCCCTCCATCTCCGAATCTCTGGCGACATATCGTCCGCATATCCCTCACCCATCTCTCACGCATATCTCCAAGATCTCGCACGCGTCCCCCTCGGAGCGAAAAAATTCCCGCTGAATTTCACGGCAACAAAAATGAAGATTTACCGGCCGGGCCATTGAAGTTCGTTAGCGGAGTAGCTGTCCACGCCGCCCACGCGTGATCGCGCCAGCTGGCAGCATCGGCAGCGTGTGAAGTCTCCACGCCTTATGTGTAATCATTCGGGAAAGACGGAACGCCATTGACGGCATCTACGGCATAGACGGCAGTCCATCCACCGAACCCGATTCCCGTCATTTCCCCGTCAGAGCAGCGGCTCCGCACGAACCCGCCCGTGCACTCAAAGACTGTTACAAGTTGTTACTTGCAAGTCACACGTACTTCAGCTGACGTGACGTGCCAGGTCAGACTCTGCGCCTCCCTAATCGTTCGTACCGCAGTAATATTTATTAGGCATGGGCGAATTTCAATTACTGCATGACCTGTCACGACAGTCTCCTACAATTGGCCCTGCCGTCGCCACGTCATTGAATTTTAACGGCGCGTACTATTCCAATCAGCCGCCGTCAATGATGGGACCGGCAGTTATAAGCCCGCGCCTTGCCGGCGTTTCGCGACGGCTTTCACACCACAGAAATCGTAACGGGATGGGACGCTAAACGACAATGCCGACTTTTCTCCGGCCGTAATAACGCCGGCGCCTGGTTCCGACACCGTTCACGAGACTGTGACTGATAAATTCCCCGTATCCGTTCTGATCCCCACACGTCTGCGCACAGACGGTGGGCGCCCGGATATCCAATTAAACTATTGGATTATAATATTCATTATTGAATTATATTTTGAAATCCGCCGTCATCACAGCCGGCTGCCTACTTCGCTTATTCATTTATCTATGTTTTAAATTCATTTATCTATGTTTTAAATTCATAAGCTCTCCGGTTCGAGACGGTACTTACTCTTAGACATCAACTTTTTTCCAAAGATGCCAAGGTTTGTCCTCGGCCATTAATTGTAATTTCTTCAAGATAGTTAAAGTCAATTTCAGAGATTTATTAAGAAGATTATTAACTCTCTTTTTTTCTTTTTTCTTTTTCTGGGAATAAACATACTTAAAAAATATTATAAGTTTAAAAATTTTAATTATTAGAACACACTTTACTTTTTTTTATTTTTTTTATTGGTCTGAAAAAACACATTAACAAGATATTAAAAAGGTCGTAGTTTAACTAGTTGGAGGAATTGCCTGGAAAGTTATGGAAATTCTGTTCATATTTAAAGAAAATTCGGCAAGGATTTTTGTAAATCGGAGTCATAATTGTTAAACTTCGAAATTTTAGGTGTCCTAAACGTTTTTTATGGTGCTAAATCCATTTCCACCATCAAAAACATGATTCAAACACTACCTCTACAAGATTTTTTGAAACTTTTTATGGTGCTAAATCCATTTCCACCATCAAAAACATGATTCAAACACTACCTCTACAAGATTTTTTGAAACTTTTTTACCCAGATTCTAGCCACTTTTGACCGTCCAGACAATTCCTCCACCTTCCCTAAAAAATTGTTATAAGTTTAAAAATCTTAATTATTAGAACACACCTCACTTATGCATGAGATGCATCTCCTTAATATGAAACACATATAAATACATTCTTTATGATCTTTTGAGTCATCTTCCAAGACATCTTTTTGGCTTCTAATGCTTGTTCATGTTCCCTTGTGATTTTCATATTCTTTCTCGAGTAAATGGGCTTCTAATGCTTGTTCATGTTTTCTTGTGATTTTCATATTCTTTCTCGAGTAAATGATACTAAACACGATAACTTTAACAAATTAGGTTTCTAGCATTCCCCTCTTCAATTTGAAAGGGTTTATGTAAGTTCAAGTAGAGATTTGAAATCTGGAAGTGGGAAATTTCCAATGGCTAAATGTGTTATCTAAATCTAGTGGCTTTTGGATGATCATAAACCAAATGGTTAACATAGGTTGATGTCTTCTACTAAATGGTGATTGAAGGAAGACCACAAACTAAATGGCTAGTAGATGTCTTCTACTAAATGGTGGTTTAAGATAGACCACAAACTTTGGAGCTTGGCTCTAATGCTCAATGGTTCCATTTGAAAATAGTATTTTAGGATGATCAAAAACTCTTTCTAAACTTGACTCTAAGCTTTAGTAGTTTCCAAAACATTTCCTAATTTAGCTAAAAGTTGATGTCCTCAACTAAGTGGATGTGCTCTCAAATGGTGGTTTAAAGATCATCACAAATTATTTTCTAGTGAAAGTTGTAAGTCTTCTACTAAATGGTGGTTTAAGGAATACCACAAACTAAATCATGCTCATGGAATATGGCTCTGACTTTGGCTTTCGCTAGAATTATGATTTTGGATTGAGGCTCTAGTTCTCACTATAACTATAGTTCAAGTGTGTTGTTCCTACTTGATTGATAAAACTTCCAAACTAAACCCTGATTGCCAATCATTAATATTATTCCCCCTTTTTAGAGACAAGGTGAGAAGATGGAAATATTTCCACTGCAAGATAGGTTAATACTCGAGAATGAATTCTTCGATATGGTTGATATGTCTTCTTGATTATTTATTATTATTCCCAAAAAGTAATCAACCCGTAGTGAATCTTTGTTTTTGTAGGTTTTTGATGTTTAGAACATTTTACTAAAGGATGATATGCTTTTCACAATGCTCACAAGGATGAAGATCAAAACACCGATCCTCCATGTGGCCAACTTGATGAGAATATTGGTATTTAGGAATTTAGTTTTGGAACTAGAGTAGGCAAAGATGAATTTTCGTGAAGGAATCCAACACTCTAGAGCTAGATTGGTTTGGAATAATATAGAATGTAAAACATCACTTCTTTTTCATATCCAAGACATGCTCTATGGTTTTTGTTGATGATTTCTTCCCTAGGTCTAATGGTGGACTTGGAAAATGCAAGCGAAACTTGTTCATGAAAAAATTCATCTATTTATGAAGTGGCATCACCAATTTGATCATGTGATGGCTACTAATAAGACGCATTCTTAAATTCAAAAAGAGAATTATGTTGAACAAGGACTAATTCAAAATGTTCATTCTTGTGTTGTATTTCAGCACAATATTTTGTCTTGCAAATCTTGTAAACGCAGTAGGATATTAGTGAGAATTGTTTTGTTGATTTTGACTATATTTTTTATAATAGAGAATATTAGAATGTTAAATAACTCTAATAATTCATAATTTGACCCAATTAAAGACCAACATACACCTTAAAGGGCTTCTTTCAACCCCACTCTTCAAACTCAACAAATGGAGGGTGTCAACTTATATTGAAAATGCTCCTATTTGCAATATAATTCAACTTAAATTCAAAAAGTATAAGCAAACTTACAAAAGGAATGTTTGCAAGTTGCAATGATGCTTGATTCCAGAGTTGAATTGATCTTCAAGATATTATGGTGATGCTTTGAGTCCTTTAATTAGTATCTTGATGATGCTTTAATGATCAAGTCATAAAAGAGAAAATGTTGATTAGCAATAACACAACACTCCTTCAGTAGGGGTCATAGGACAATAGTTACAAAGCCTCCCTTCAAGTCATCTCTATTAGAGCTAATTATTACATATGAGGACTTATGTTCATATAAAAGCATATAGCACCTTCTAAATATTATATATGAGTAATTCCATGTCCCCCTACAATAAAAAAAATACACTTAAGTTGCAATACTTTTCTTCTAATTTTCAAACAAATTTCTATTGGAGCTAATGGTCTTGCAGAAGGGATGGAAATTAGAGAGGACTACTCATGGAAATGCAAAGGAAACCATTTCTCACATTGGGAAACCATAACAAAAAAAAATAGCTCCCAAGAAACTTATATTAAGTGGAGAACAAGTTCCTCATCTGAAACATATATGGAAGATAAGTGTAACCAAAATGAAATATTGAGAAAATATTTCAAAGTTATTTTTATCATGTATGATACTCAAGGTTGTTGGGTAAAGGGCTCAACCTAAGTTAAACGGTATTTGATTCAATTGTTAGGCATATGTTTATTGGAAGGTATGGGTTGATAATTTGGAAGAGTAGTTCAATATGATCAAGGAAATTATGGATGAATACCCTCTTATGAACACGAATTTCCTCAGCATAATGGTGTGATATATAGTCACTCGATTGGGTGCATGTAATATTTACTTTGGTGATTGCTATTGGCCTTACCAACTTCAATCAAATCACTACATTGGATCTATATTGTTTCGACGATCCAATTGAAGGCTATCAGAGCTCTAGATGGAATCAAATTTAACTCTCAGATTTTAAATGAACAGGTTTGTTCCTCAATGTTCCTATTGTTATATTCACTTATGCAGACAAAAATGAATTCCCTAGATATAGTGGTATGATCTAGAACAATAGAGGACAAAAAGAATCAATGTTTTCCTTATAAACATTGGAATATGGAAAAGGAACCTACCTGGAATTCGTAGCAAGTCCTTCTCTCTTCTTCGCTTGTAAGCTCCAATCCTAGCTCCACGCATTATAAATGGAACCTACAACAATGACTAAAACAAGAAAGGAAACTACAACATCCACATAGCATAATCCAATATTGTTATTCAATGAGTCATGTCATTGAAATACAAGAGCATAAGCATAACACAAGTATAGGAAAACAAGATGCCTTTTGTATTAATAATAAAGGAGAGAAATACAACCATAAATAGAAGCTGACTTTGTAGATGTGTCTACCCACTTGACTTGTCATTCCTTGTCATAAAGCACACCTTCACACTCAACCCTAACGTAAATTAATGATGATTTCTTAAGCTCAAAGAATCATCATAAGGGCACTAGCAATCACCAAAATCCAACCTAATAATATCCAAAATCCAACCCAGACCCTATGGGAGGCAGTAAATATATAATGTGAAAGTGGTAGTTTAGGATTTTCCAATCTAGGCTTGAGATCCACTTATGAGGTAGGATAAGCTCTAGGGATAAGATATAAGACCACTAAGGTAGGATCATATAGGAATTTGAGATCTCTATCGATGGTAAATAGTTAAAACCATCTTAGAAGCTTTTGAAATGATAGGATCTGAAATTATTTTTTAATTTTCCTGGAATTCTAGAATCAACACACCTGCAAAGTAGATCAATCTACATTGATCAATGTAGATGATTAGTTATGAAACATGCGACTGATCCAGGTGGATATTGGTGGCCACCTGCCAAGTCCACATGGACCCCCACCATTGTCTTTCTCAGCATTTTCAGTTTCCTTAATTGTAGCACAACTTACTATTTTTAGCAGTTTTTCGGGTCCTGAACTTCCGGAGCCGTTTTGAGGCCCTAAACGACGTTTTTTGGGGAATCCGGGGGCAACACGGGTCCAGTGTTTCCCGTTCCAACAATGGTAGTTCTCGGATAGATCTTTCTAATGAGCTATTGTACGCGTCAAACGGAGATCATATGCTAAAGTTACGACCCCGGGAAGTTGAAGTACCAACTTACCCCCAAACGGGGCCCACAGTTTGGCGTTTCATCTCCTAGGGTTAGGTTTTGGAATGTTAAGGGTTTTTCATTGTTTCTCAACAATAAATAGGCCTTCGAGCCTCATTGTAAGTCAGTTCAAAGGCATGTAGCCCACACATCTCTTCTCAGAGATAGCTACCATCGACCTAGCTAGTTTATTTCCATTTCTGATTGTAAGCATATTTCAGTATTTTCCATTAATGAAATGAAGTATTATTTCCGCTGCATATTTGTGTATATGGTTATCTTTGTAATTTGTTGCGCTCCTGTTTAAATCCGTATCACTCACCAACGTAGCCTTCTTAATATTGTCATCCACAACGCCTTGTGCTTCCCATACTGCTCTTACCATAAACCAGAATTGTTCCGGATCTTCATTACCCACTCCTCTGAATACTGGTAGTTTGATCACACTTGCCATACTGAACAGTGGTGGTGGCGGAGGTGGGGTGGGTGGAGATGGAGGTGAGGAGGCTGAGACGGGTAGCAGTATGGGTGGAGGTGGTAAACACGGAATTCGCTGCCTTATCAAACTGACCCTGCTTCTCAGAGAAACTTTCGTGAGCTCTTCCTCACTTTCTCGCGAGGGTGAAATTAAGGGACTGGTTTCTAATTCTTCGCTACCTTCACTTCTGTAGATCTTCCCACTTTGTGTAGCTCCAAACATTAATTTATTCACATAACCTACTTTTCATACAATAGCATCTTAATCCAAGTGTTCAAATATTTAATATACTTACCTCGCGGTCCCTTGACTGCCTCACTGTAGCTGATGGTCATGTCTACCACAAAATTAGTGATAAATCCTCCTATTATTTGGTCGAGCTAGTGGTGCACAACTTGCGCAATCTTATCTCCTTACGCTTCTAGTCTGCGCACTAATTCTAGAGTCCACACTATTGGTTTTTTGAGCCTACACCTTCCCTGGTTGTCTGCTAAATTCGTGATCCAGTCATACAACTCAGAAGGAAAGGACGCAAAGAAAATTTCATGGATTTCCATATACAAGTAGCGCTCCAACCACTATTCCTTAGATACTCACAGATTTCTATTTTCCTGTGCTGCGAACTCATGAATCTTCTTGTCCAACCACTCTACAATTTCTTTCTTTGTTGGATTCTAGTGGCACGACATCAGACATCCCTTATGCAGATCCTAGTCTCGACAACGGAACCCTTTTTTGGTTTGTATGGGCTTGACCCAGGTTCATAGGTGATTTAGCCAAGCAAATCTCGGTACTACTGGCCATTTTCGGCAATAGTCCACATAATACGGACTGAGGTCTCACCCGAAGTAGCATGGGAGGGTGCTAGAACCAGGTTTTCTCACCCTAGGGATGCCTTATGAGCTTCTGGAGGTCCGCGGTTTGACCCTTCATGCTCGTCACTATGCACACCTATTAGTCCTTCGCAACCTGTGAGGTCGCCTTCGCGCAGACCTACTCAGGGCGCGATACGTTTTATACTCAAGTTCATTCCTATTTAATATGTTATTACTCAATTACTCAATTGATCAGTGTAAGATTAATGATAATTAACAGTATATCAAGTAAGCATATAAGTGCGCGCAATAAACAAAACAACATAAATGTAAAGAATGCAATACACAAGCAGATGCATATAAACTGGAATCAACTTCTCTTTATTATTCTTTGTTCAAGATTAAAGACTCGATCCCACCCTGTGTACTCAACTGCAGGGGTCCGCGCACTTAGCTGTGGACTCTACTAGGCCTCTACGCACTCAGTGCAGAGCTTCTTCCTATTACTATGACCCAATACACTTAGACTCTTACTCTATGCTCGAACCGTTCATATTCTTCTCTCCCCTTCCTTTCTTTCTACAATTTAGAGCCTCGCTCTATTTATACATCCCATGGTCTGCGGAACATGGGTAGGCCTACATGACTTTACATTACATTACAATACTTTAGGGCGGACAACCCTATGACTCAACCTATACTTTGTGCTCTGCGCCTGCAATTCGCAGAGTCTTACAATACATTTGACCAAAACTTGGGCTTTGAGCCCCAAAACATGCTGTGGGGGGACTCCATGCCCAACATGGTTTTCAATAGTTTTTTGGTTGTTGGTGTCATAGAACATCGAGAACAGTGTTCCCCCAAGGGGGAGGGGTTTGTAACAAACCTGGGTTAAAAGGATCATGTAATAATGGATAATAAAGGCAAAATAAGACCAAGGTCATGGGACATGTATTCCAAGGTAAATCTTGGGTAAAACTCTATAATGAGCATCAATTGTTGTTTATTATGGCTAAGGAAATGTGCAAAGGCATTGGAAAAAGAAAGAGGAATCGACATTTATTTATGAAAATAAAGGAAAATAGGAGAAAAGGGAGATGAAGTGTCATAATTTTGCATGTGAGAGAAATTAAAGGAAAATTAAGTAAAATGAAGAAAATAGAGGCCTCAAAAATGAAAAGTCTTATGAGGATCAGTTCATAGCTTTGGCTCTCATTCACTCTCGCACACTTACAACATTCTTGGAGCACTCTAGCATTGGATAAAGGAGGACAAAGGAAATATAAGGAAATCAAAGGAAGGGAAAGGGGAGCAAAGGACAAGCAAGGAAGGTTGGATCAAGTGGCTTCAATAGGAGGATTTTGTAGATAACAAGTTGCATGTGTGATTTCCTAGCTGAGGTGTGAATGCGTGGTACATGAATTTATTCATTTCAATAATTTGTTGTCATTGGCATGGGTTTTTCCTGGTTAAAAATGGTTTTAGCCTTGCCTTTCCATTTTCTGGATAACCATGGTGTGATGGGATTCTTTTCTGGTTGAGCTTTAGATTGTTGGAAGGTTTTGGAATCAGGTGAGGTGGTCTCAGGAAAATTCCAAAGTGTTGGGGGTGGAGGTGGTTTAATGTTTGAGAAGCCCTCGACAAGTGGGTGGAGACAGGAAAATTCCTCAAGGTAATGATGAAGAAATTCTAAGGCATCCAAGCTTATTTAGGGTTCATGAACTCTTGACCAGTTTTGGCGAGATCACAGTAGCTTGAGGGTTGAGCCAATTTAATCTTTAGGAAGCCTTAGTTGTTTATGTATTGAGATCCCACATTCATGCTTGGAATATGGTGCAGGGGTGATTGGTTGAAATAAATATTTGGTTCAGTTTAACTTCTGGTCGGGTGGTACATGGAAGTCCCTGACTTGGTTGAATTTTACACAAGTTAATAAAAATTATGTTCATATTGTAATCTAAGTGCACTTGTACATGTTATTATGATGATTTGATGGTTGTTCTGTCATGGTTAATAATCTGGTTATATGTTGGTTATAAGCATGGATTTGTAATGTGCTCTAGCTATGACTTGTTTAGGATTTGATAAGTATATGAATGGTTGATGAATGCATGGACTAACAATTGTTATTGTAGCTAATATGGGAGGGCATTAGAACTTCTTGATGATTATTAAATGGACCACAAACCCTTGTGATCAAATATGAATTCATGACATGTAGCTTCATGTTCACCATGTGTTTGATGAAATGAATGTCATGGTTAGGCTTGGTTAGTTCAAGTTTTGTATGAATAGCTTCATTACTATGTCATTTTTATCATTTTGAGAAGTTACAAGCAGTTCTGGGTAGTGGTTTGGAGGCTAGTCTGGAAGATTGATTTAGATCTCAGGACTGCACCCTTTGAACTAGAGGATTTTGGTTGCAACCATATGGAGGCAGTGTTATGCATGAGGTTGGAGGGTCATAACTGCACCCTTGTAGGCTTGTGCATGTGGTTGGGTTGTTAGGTCAGAGAAAAATAGCTTTATCTTAAGGTTTGGTCACTTGGGGTGGTTCTTTAGCCGCTGAGTGTCCTGTAAGCCTTGAGGGATGTTTATGATTTGTTAGTTGTTGGCCTCACTTCCATAATTGAAGCTTGGAGGTCGAGTCATGTCATAGTGGGGATCCACTTCACATTTACTGGAAGGGCTTGCAAAAGCGGGTACATGTCGGGTAGGAGGTGTTACACATGATTACATCATGGTTGTGGTTGAGAGGTTAAGTAAGGTATCTCACTTCATTGCAGTTAATTCTAAAAATTCAGTAAGTGAGGTAGCTCAATTTTTCATAAGGGAGATAGTGATATTTCATGGTGTTCTGAAGAATATTATATTTGACAGAGATGCCAAGTTCACTTCTAGGTTTTGGAAAGAGTTATTTACAAGTTTGGGGACAAATTTAGCCTTTAGTACAACTTATCATCTGCAAACATATGCACATACAAAGAGGGTTAATAGGATTCTTGAGGACATGTTGAGGATGTATGTCATGCATCAACAAAGGAAGTGGAAAGAGTATTTTCCACTAGTAGAGTTTGCTTATAATAATGGGTATCAGGAAGCCTTGAAGATGAGTTTGTTTGAGGCACTTTTATGGGCGGAGTTGTAATACTCCTATCAACTGGAGTGATCAAATGAATAAGGTTCTGATTGGACCATATATGTTGGCAAACATGGAACAAGAAATGCATGTTATTAAAAGAATTTGAAAGCAACACAAGACAAGCATAATATTTATGCAGATCAACATAGGGTATTTAAGGAGTTTTAGGTTGGGGAGCATGTGTACTTGCACATCAAGCCCAAGAGGAGCTCCTTGAGGATTGGATCATGTGCGAAGAAGGCACCTCAGTATTGCGGGCCTTCTAAGACCCTTGAGATGATTAGACTAGTGGCCTACAAAATTGCATTGCCTCCAACAATGAAAGTCCATGATGTTTTCCATGTTTCATTGCTTAAGAAGTATGTATAATACGTTGATCATGTGATTGATTTCTCTGTATTGTAGGTGGAACTAGAAGGATAATTCTAGTCAGAACCACAACACATATTGCAGTGGAAACAACTCATGCACCAAAACAGAGAACTTGTGCAGGTTAAAGTGCAGTGGAAGCACTTTGGGCCAGATGAAGCTTCATGGGAGATGGATGATCAAATGCAAGCTTTATATCCTTCATTATTTGACGGTTTAAGCAAATGAATTTTTTGTATATGTATATATGGATGTTGTTGTAGATATCGTAATGAGTTGTGTTGTAAAGCTCCAATAAGCAGTATGATTGTCATGTTTTTCATGTTGATCATGGTTTGTAGTAGTTTTTAATTGTAAATACTACATCGAGGTATGTTATAAAGCTCCATGGGCAGTATGTTTTGTTTTCACTGGTTTATCGGTCGTAGGTGTCACAGAACACCGAGGCTGGTGTACCCTAAGGCAGAGGGTTTTGTAACAACCCCTAGTTTATTTTCTCTGTAAAAAAAATATAAGACCAAGGTCATGGGACATGTATTCCAAGCTAAATGTTGGGGAAAACATAGTGATGTGTATAACTTGTGATTAATAATGGCTAAGGAAATTGGCAAAGGCATTGCCATAGGAAAAGTGGCATTAATTGGCATTTTATTTATGAAATAAAGGAAAATAGGAGAAACGGAAGGTGAAGAGACAAAGATTTGCATGCAAAGGAAATCGTTGGAAAATTGAAGGAAAATGAAGGAAAATGAGGCCTCAATGATAAAAAGGCTTTTGAGGATTAGTTCATAGCCTTTTGTCAGTTCAGTTTTGGAGCTCTCATTTCATTATCTCATTCTCTCATACTTTTGCACACTTAGAGAATTCTTGGAGCACTTTGGTAGACATTGGATTTGGAGAAAGAAAGCAAAGGAAAGTAGGAAAGTGCAAGGGAAGAATTGGATCAACATCTACGACTAGATTGCTTGGCAGGTAACGTGTTGTATGTGTGATTTCCTTTTTGATTTATGGATGCATGGTATATGCATGTGGTTTTTTGGTTATGTGTTATCATTGGCATAGAGATTTGCCTGGATTGAAAATGGTTTTATCTTTGCCTTTCCATTTCATGGATAACCATGGTGTTGTGGGTTTTTCCATTTTTTGTTTTTGGATTTTTGTTTTTTCCTGATTGGTGCTTAGGTTCCTTATGGTTGTGGGTTGGAACAAATGCTTTGGAAACCCTGGAACAACTTGGGTTGAGTTACTAGTCCTACAACCTAGGTTGGGATAAACGCTCTAGAGCCCTTCGTGGGTTGAGTTAGTAGTCCATGGAGTTGGGTTGGGAAAACATTCTGGAGCCTTGAAAGGTTGTGGGTTGAGTTACTAGTTCCTGGAGTGCCACACAACTTGGGTAGAGACCAATTTGGTTAATGTTAATGATGTCCAACCATAGAGGCAGAATCACTATGGTTGAGGGTTGAGGTGGTTTGGTCTATGGAAGCCTTGGTTTTCTTTTGTTTTGGTTTATTCCATGAGATCCCATATTCATACTTGGAATATAGTGCATGGGTGATTGGATGAAAGAGAGATTTGGTTCAACCTAATATATTGTTGGGTGGTACGTGGAAGTCCCCAACTTGGTTAGTATTTCACATATTAATAAGAGCTATTATTATATTGTGATTCATGTATACTTATAGTGATTACGTTGGTGATATTATGGTTGAGTTTCCATGGTTTCTATGCTAGTAATTTTCTGGTTATATGTTGGTTATATGATGTGTACCATCTATGTCTCTTGTCATGAACTGATTAGTTATTGATCAGTTGATGACTATATGGACTAATAAGTGTTGTTGCATTTATGTGAAGAGGGCATAAAGCCTTCTTGGTGATTCTTAGATGAATCTCAAACTATTATGAGCATATATGCATTCATGACCTGTAGCTTCTATGTTTGCTATGTGTTTGATGAAATGTCTATTATGGATTAAGAAATTTAAGTTAAGTATTTGTTTCAAGATTGAATGTTTAGCTTTATTGTCATGTTAATTATGATTTTTAAAAGTCTGAGGCATTATGGACAGTGGTCTGGAGGCTGGTTTGAAAATGTGGCATAGATCCCGAGACCGCATGCTCAAAATTGAATATTTTAGGTCATAACTATTGGTAGCTAGGATTTTGAGTGCAGTTATAGCCTCATAATTGCATGCATGCCTCATTGTGGGTGCGGTTGTGGGAAAAAGGAAGAAAAAAAGGGTTCCAACTCAAGGTTTCATCACCTGGGGTGGTTGTTCAACCTCTAAGTGCCCTACAGTCCCTATAGGATGTCAATTTGTGGTTAGTTTGTAGACCCCACTTCCTTAACTGGAATTGGTAGGTTGGGGCATGTTATAGTGACACTTTTATCATGTTTACCCTGGCAATCTTGTGAATTTTGGTAAACATGGGAGGTGTCGTTACATACATTTTCTTTTGGTTGTGGGTTTTATATATTTTTCTTTTTTAATAAGGAAGAGTAAGCTTTGATTTTTAGATCTAAGCCATATTTCATGGGATCCAAGGGAAAATATCTATCATTGTTGACCCTAGATTTCAATATAGAACAAGAAATTGTAGTAACCCTTGTTTGGGTCAGGTTACATCATCTCTATTGATGATTACAATTAGGAATAGTACTTCTAAATAGGCTAGCTGTCAAGCATGTTGAAGTTGTCCAAAGCCTCTCTAATTCCTTGCTTAAATGATTAAGTGGGTGACATTTATAATTCTTTCCTAAATCTAACTTAGGAAAAGCACACTGATTATTTAATTAATTAATGTTGGCTATTGAGCTAAGTTTTTCTAAAGAAAAGTGATTTATTCACTTTAGTGAGTTAGATAATCTCTACTATTGATATCAACTGAGGCTTAGGATTTAGTCCTAACCATCGATCACTTAAAAATTTAGGGTTAGGGATCTAACTAAATGAGAAATTATAAAAGAAATCCCAAGGAGGGGAGGAAAACACATTGGACATTGAGAGAGTGAATTTATCAAGTGGAGAGCGAGAGACTCAAGGCTAAGGAGGAGGAAAATTTGCAGCAGGAAAATCTGAATGAATGTTTGTGGAAGGTTGGGTTATTGATCGCCATTTTGTAGAGGTTGAAATTCGCCTTGAGGGTTTGTGTATAGGGAGTCATACAAGTCTCGAATGAGTTGATTTTGAGTGAATGGATTAGTGGAAAGGCCATACAAGGAGAGAGGAAGGCCAAGTTGGAGATATGGTTTTCATTGGGAAAATTTTGTAGTGAGCTAAGTTCATTAGGTGTTGAATTTTCCAAGGGTCAAGATTTTCTGAGGGGGCAAAGTTTCCAAGTTCCAATTGTTGTATAAATTATGTATTTCTTTGTGGTCCATTTTTACTACATCAGAGCCCCTTTTTTTTAACTATAGCGATTATATTAATTATTTAAAACCAGTTGGGCTAAAACCAAAACAACCATCAATACAATATTCAAGATTCCTTTTAATTGCAGCTCTCCTTTTCCTTACATAGGTGTAGATTTACTCTAGATTACGGGATCAGGTTCCATATAGGTTCTTCATCATTCTTACTTAAGGTTCCTTGTGGTAGGAGGCATGCCAGGTTTGCTTTTTCATCTGCTTCCTTATTTGAGCCACGTAGAAAGAGAAGTATTGGAGCACGCATCTTAGCCTTTGAAGTGTCTTGTTGAGCGCTGGATTGCTGAAGTGGTGCTCCTAATTTAATATCTTTATCAAAATTTCTGAGTCCCCGAAGACTTGTACTTCCTTAATGCCTTTTCCACATGCTATTTGACAGGATTTTAGCAACCCAAGAATTTCTGCCTGGTTTTTGGTTCTCTGTCCAAGTTCCCAGCTGAAGCTATCTTCACGAATACCCTCCAGGGAGTAGATCACTTCGCCTGCTCCTGCTGTCCCTGGATTGCCTTTGTAGGCACCATAAAAAATATTATTGTTTTACCTTGTTTCCTACACCGAGCTTGAAAATCTACGTCCGTTTCTCATAGTCTCCATACAAGAGGTTTACTGGGGCAAGTGGTGTTGTTTATCTTGTCTCGAAATATATAAGTTCTCATCCCTTCTTTTTCTTTCGGGAGAAGCATGTTATCGTTTTTAAGGGGACGATTGGCCACAGTCTCGAGGAGTAATGCTTTTGCTTTTGCTGTCACCTTCAAAGGGGAGTTTAGAATGCTGTTGAAGATCTGGTCATTTTTGGCGAGCCATATTTTCCAGTAGACATATTTAGGTACTACTTTCTAGATTTTGTTCCATGCTATCTTTCTTTGGGTCATGTGGGGATAACACATTCTCTAGGTGCTAAAAAGGTTAGCTACTTTGACTTGCGATGGGGCAGAGACATTGAGGCCTTGAAGGATGCATTGCCAGACTTCTTGAGCAAAAGAGCAGTCCACAAACACATGCTCCATGGTTTCCTGGGCTTTGCAGCAGAGAGAACACCGATGTGGCCTGTGAATATCTATTTTAGTTAGATTGTCGTCAGTTAGCACTTTCCCATGCATTAATACCCAAGTGAAGAAATTTATTTTGGGGAGGCCGAGAGGGTCCTAGACTTGTTTCCACATAGATGCAGTATGGATCGTAGCTTGTTGTGGTTGAAGAGAGGGAAATCCATGCCTTGCGTTGTAGATTCTAGTCTTTCCCCATCCCCATTTGTCCATCAAACGCATGTGAACCGATGCCAGTCTCGTTAATGCTTCTTCTAGGAGGGTCTTTTGACTGCAAATTTAATCTGGAATTTGAGGGATTTCCCAAGTTCGCCATTTTCCGAAGTCGTCCCATGTCGAGATATCTGCCAGGGTGAGGACTCCTTGCTGAATGAGCTAGTTCTTGATTTCTTTGATTGCTTCATTTTTGCTCAAAGGAAACTCTCCCATTATGCTGTCTTGCTAGAGCATCACGTTTTTTCCATTGCCAGGAATG
The DNA here is from genome assembly GCA_000404065.3 of Pinus taeda. Lineage (NCBI taxonomy): Eukaryota > Viridiplantae > Streptophyta > Pinopsida > Pinales > Pinaceae > Pinus > Pinus taeda. The sequence goes on along the minus strand of APFE030055094.1, from coordinate 26,252 downwards.
CGATACAAGTTCTTTTGGAAGAAGTATATCCCACGGCAGCAGAGATGCCATATAGACGTCCCTTTGATGCTATTATCTATCTGTATGTTACTTAGCGATGAGCCTTTTAGATATTTTTTCTTTCTGACCTGACTGACAGGGTGTTTGCTGTTTGAGAAGGGGGTCCAAAGTATTTTACCTCCAAGAGCCAGATTGGCAAGGCCCGGGTCTCTTATTTGTAGGCCTCCTTCAGAGATGGGGTATTTAATTATATCTCAATTCACTAGATGGAATTTTCTTTGGTTTCCTCTTCCTCCTCTCCACAGAAAATCCCTGATAAGTCTGGAGATCTGTTCCATTATCTTCTTTGGAGCCAGAAGAAAGGAAGCCTGATAAATAGGCAGGGAGGACAGTATATATTTTATAAGGATGAGTTTTCCAGCATTGGTGAGCCATTGATCTCCCCCAGCTGTAATCTTGGACTTAATTTTGCTTATTACCTCTTTCCACAATGATAATTTTTTAGGGCCTAGGGTTATTGGTAACCCGAGATATTTGATTTTATCCCATGAAGAAAATCCCAAAAATCCTAAGGAGAGGGCTATTATCTGAATTGCTTATTGATCCACATTCCAACCATATATTTCACTTTTCCTTTTATTTATAAGAGCTCTTGATATGCTGCAGAATTTTTGAAGAATTCCACTGTAAACTTTGGCTATCTTGATGGAGGCTCTGCCCAAAAGAAGAGTGTCATCTGCAAATAGTGTGTGATTGAGAGGATCTAGCCCTTTCATCAACCTGAATCCTAGAGTTGTCCTTGCTTTCTTTTCAACTGTCATTTTTCTACTTAGCGAGATTTCCATCAGAATGAACAAGAAAGGGGAGAGGGGGCAACCTTTCCTTATTCCCCTCGAGGCTTGGAAATAGTTTGTTGGCCTGCCATTAACTAAAGGAGCTATCCATGGCTTTTCAGTACAAGCTTTAATAAAATTGAGAAAGTTAGAGCTGAAAACAAAGGAAAGGAGGACTTTGTATAGGAAAGAAAGATTTACCCGGTCGAATGCGTTTTCCATGTCTAACTTTAAGAGCATACCTTGCTCATGCCGAAGATAACTGGAATGTATGACTTCTTGTACCTATATTACATTGTCCAATATATGTCTTCCTTTGATAATGCCACCTTGGGTGGGAGAAATGAGTTTCCCAAGTAGTGGCTTGATTCTGTTTGCCAACAGTTTTGTCAGGATTTTGTATGATGCATTGCAGAGTGAGTTTGGCTTAAACCAGTCAAAAGTGTCTGGATTCACTTCTTTTGGGATTAATGCAAGGAAGGTAGTGTTAGTACTACCTCCCACTTTGGATTTTTGATGAAAAGATTTAATGATCCTCAAAAGATCAGTTTTTATTATTTCCCAACAGATTTTGTAAAAATGAATTGAGAATCCGCTAGGTCCTGGTGCCTTGTTTGGTTCCATGGACCATATTAATTTACATAATTCTTCATCGGAGAAAGGTTTCGTAAGACTAGTGTTGTCCTCCTTGCTTACCAAAGAAGGAATGTGGGAGAGAAATTCAGAGGTGACTTCTTCACTCCCATTCCCTTCCTCTTTATACAGGTTTTGGAAATGATCTTCTGCTGCCTTTTTTAGCTGTTCTTTTCCTTTGAGCACAATCCCATTTGAGCAAGTGATTTTAGAGATGTGGTTTCGAGATAGCTGAGCTCTATATTGCCTATGGAAGAAAGAGGTATTACGATCTCCAGCTTTAAGCCACAGGCTATGAGACTTAAGCCTCCAAGTCTCTTCTTCATAGCGGAAAGTGCGAAATGATTTGATTTGGGCAGCTTGTTCTTTTTCTAAATCGAAAGTAGAGATCTCCTTACTTTCCAAATCCATTTCCAGATCTGATAAAAACTGAACTGTCTCCTTTCTATTGCTGGTAGGAGAATTTGAGGGTTCTTTAATCCATTTTTTTTTGGGTTTCTTGGTTATTTTTAGTTTCTGCTCCCATATGAATCTAGGAGATCCTATCACAGGTATGGACCATGCCTCTAGAATAGTTTCCATGAACCCTTTTTTCCCTGACCAAAGCGGGTTGAATCTAAAGGGGATAGGGCCCAAATTTTCTTCCTCTTCCAGCTGTAAGAGAATAGGTTTGTGATCTGAGGCCAGCTTTAGGAGAATTTTCGAGCAGATCAGTCTTTTTCCTAGCAACAAAGAGCTCTGCACTAGGAAGCGATCTAGGAGAGCAGAGATGTGTTCTTCCCCAGCTCTATTGTTTGTCCAGGTGTAAATACCTTTCTTCGGTTTGATGTCAAGAAGATCCCAATGAAGTATCATATCCTCTACTAATGGAAGCATTTAGTCCCTACCACTATTGCCACCTCTCTTTTCTTTTGGATTAATGACGAGGTTGAGATCTCCAGCCACTATTATATTATGAGGGGAGTAAATGTCTAAGAAATCAGACAAGGTCTGCCAGCATTCTTTCTTCTCTGTAAGGTGGACTGGAACATAAAGGTTGAAGAGAGAGATGGAGAGCTTACTAGAGAGGTGCTGAAGTATGGTGAATATCCAATGTTGGGTCTCAAAGGAGCTTTCTAGTTGATACTTGTCCTTCGACCACAATGTTGCTAGGCCACCAGAGGTACCTCTTGCACTAATGGTCTTTCCTGCATTTTTCCCCATTTTAATTTGCTAATCTCAAGAAGGGTTTCCCCTTCAATCTTAGTCTCTTGGAGCATGAGGATCTTGGGAGTTTCTATTTTCAGAAGATATTTGACTGCTTCAGCTTTTGAAGGGTTCCCCAAGACTCTGCAATTCCAAGAGACTAGTTTCATTATTTAACGGAATTGGAGTGAGTTGATCCCCCCTTAAAGGGCCTTGTTCTGGTGTTTCTCTTGATAGACATTTCAATGGTGTATTGGCTGCCTTGCATTTTTTGCCTCTCCGCCTCTTCTTCCTTGGCTTCCTTATGAGATTTCCTTCCAAATATTTTAGAGGGTCTCTCGAATGTCTAGTCTTCTAATGGCCTAGAGGTTTCTGGGGGTTTTTTCCTTGTCATTTCTACATATGTGGGTGACGAGGAGGTTCCTACTGGGGAGTCAAGTTGGGTTAATTCTATGTTCTTCTTTTCTACTTCAAGTGAGGGGACTTGTCATTCAATCTCCTCTGTCTCTGTTTCTGGAATTTCGATTGAAGTGCTAAGGGTTTCAAATGGGTTTATTAAGGCTGTTGTCTTTGGTTGTTCTCCTCTTCCTTCTATTTGAACCATTCCTGTTAAGGGAGTTCTAGAATCCATCGATACCTCTTTCCCTTTATTCCTGCTAATCACCTTGGCCTAGACTGCTTTTTGCACCTGGATCCATTTTTCTCCTTTTGACTTCTCTAGATCTTCCTTCTTTTTTTTGTGGTCTCTTGTGAAATGCCTATATTCATGGCAATTTCTGCATTTGAATGGTAGCTGCTCGTAGTATAACTCTTGGATATAAGACCAGTCTACTATTATTAACTTTATGGCTTCAGGTAACCCTATTTCCAAGTCGACTTCGACGCATATTCTTGCACATGCATACTGATCCCTTATCTCTACTCTGTCTATGTATTTTCCCAAGGTGTTACCAATCGTTTCTAGTGACTTCAGGTTCCAGCAGTGCAGTGGAAGATGAGGGAGACGCACCCACACTGGAATTGCTGACGGCACATCCTGTGTCGAATCGAAGTCTGGTGACCATGAGTTTAGATATAGACCCTGAGGTCCCATGAAATATGGTGCATTCCTAAAGATGATATTTCTATCTTCTACTGAATAAAAAAAAAAGACAAAAAATCCCTTACCAACCAGGAAGCTTCTGATGCCTTCCTTTACTAGTGGTTGCCAATTCCTCTATACCCACGCCTCGACAGCCTTGGGGGAAGGCCATATCCATATAAATTGACCGATGAGCCCTCTTTCAATTGAGTTCAAAGTAGATCTGCAAGAATATTCAACGGGCAGGGTGACTGTGGGGATGCTATCGAGTTCCTTTACAAACTTTCGCTGAGTTTCCCTTGATGGGTGTTTACTACTCTCGCTGACCAGCTTCCTGAACACAAGGATCTCTGGTGGAGGAGGTGAAGGAGGAGGGGCCTTAGGGCCCCCTCTCGGGGCCATGGCATTGGAGGGAGTACTATACCAAGGGCTGCTGTTGCGCGCGCAAATCGTCTCCAGTCCGCTCCGAAATTCCTTTGTCAAGAAACTAAAGTTTTAAAAAACTACTAAACCCTCATCAAGCCCTTATTTATTTTGAGTAATATAAGAGAAGAGTAAAATGATTGGATTGAAATTTCTGCTATGTAATTGATTTTCTACTTATTCTTATACTACATTTATATTGTTAAAATACCAATGTATTTTTTATTTAACAATTCAAAAAAATAATTTAATCAGTTAAATAATTTTCAAGGTAAAAAATATTGTTGGGAATATTAAATTAGATCTACTATAGGGAATCTAACATGATATCAATGATCCAGGTGAATATTGGTGGCCACCCGCTAATTCGACTTGGATCCCCTCTAGTGCTTCGTGCAGTTTTTTTCAGTTTCCTTAATTATAGCACAATTTACTATTTTTAGCAGTTTTTCGGGTCCTAAACTTCCGAGCGTTTTGATGCCCTAAACGACGTTTTTGGAATCTTTGCCAGCCATTTTCGTGACTAAAAATCGTCTTTTCCGTCGTAGTCCTCGGAGAGATCTTTCCAACGGGCTATCATGCGCGTCAAACGGAGATAAGACGACCAATTCGCGACCCCGGGAAGTTGATGTACCAACTTACCCAAAAACGGGGCCCACAATTTGGCGTTTCATCTTCCAGGGTTAGGTTTTGGAATGTGAAGGGTTTTTCCATTGTTTCTCAACAATAAATAGGCCTTCGAGCCTCTTTGTAACACAGTTCAGAGGCATGTAGCCACACATCTCTTCTCAGAGATAAGCTACCATCGCCCTAGCTGGTTTAATTCTATTTCCGGTTGTAAGCATATTTCAGTATTTTCCATTAATGAAATGAAGTATTATTTCCGCTACATCTTTGTGTATATGGTTATCTCTATAATTTTTTGTGTTCCTGTTTAAGTCTGGATCAACCGTGAAGTTGAAGGATAGCAAATTGAAAATTCAGATATCACTGCGCTGCTAAAAGCAAAACTAGTGAACATTGGGACAGAGGCAGTGCCGAAGTTTGCAAAGATTGGGCACTACTGGGATGACGCTAGGGTGGATAAGGTTGTTGAATTTCTCCGTGAATACCAGGACTTGTTCCCTGTGAATTTCTTAGACCTAAAGGGGATAATAGGGGACCTGGGAGTCATGAAAATTACACTGAAACGGAATGTGAAGCTGATCAAGCAAAGGCCTTATCACCTCAATCCGAAGTATAAAGAAAGGATCTGCAAGAGTTGGATAAAATTCTTGCGGTAGGCATCATTGAACCAGTAGAAGAGTCTGATTGGGTAAGCCCAATGGTAGTTCAGGACAAGAAACAGAAAGATGAAATAAGGATATGCGTAGATCTCAAGAAGTTGAATGATGCCTATGTACATGATCCCTTTTCAACTCCGTTCACTAACGAGGTGCTAGAAAATGTAGGAGGACAGGAGGCATATTCGTTCATGGATGGATTCTCGGGGTACCATCAGATCAATATCACACTGGAGGATAGAAGTAAGATGACCTTCGCCACGGAGTGGGGGTGCTTCTAGTATATAGTAATGCCTTTTGGGTTAAAGAACGCACCAGCGATCTTTTTGTGTGTGGTCATCGTGGTGTTTAAGGACTTCATTCACAAGTTTCTCGAGGTATATTTTGATGATTGGACAGTATTTGGGCTAGTGAAACGCCATGTAGCTAGTTTACGCTTGAGGTTGGATACATGCCGAAGGTATCATATCGGACTCAATTTGAAGAAATGTTTGTTCTATGTCCCTTTTGGGATCTTTCTAGGTCACTTGGTATGCAAACAAGGCTTGATGGTAGACCCTGCTAAGATCACGGTTATAAATAATTTAGAGGCACCAAGAAGTGTGGAATATCTGCATGCAATGTTGGGGCATACAGGATACTATAGAAAGTTCATCAAAAGATATGCCCAGATTATAGCACTGATGGAGAAGCTGCTACAGAAGGATGCTACATTCTGTTGGAATGAAGAGTGTCAGCAAAGCTTAGATGTGTTGAAGGAAAAGATGGTCACCGTGCCGATCCTAGTATTCCTGAATTGGAAGAAGGAATTTCATGTGCATGTGGACGCATCATGTATTGCACTCAGGGCAGTACTGACATAGGCCAGTGAGGGAGAATTGGATCATCCTATAGCGTTCGCAAGTAGGAAATTGTCTAAAGTCGAGAAGAACTATTCAACTACAGAGCGCGAAGGATTGGCTATGGTGTACGCGCTTTAGAAGTTCAGAAATTACATTTTAGGTGGACACTTTAAGATGTATACAGACCATTATTCATTAAATTACTTGGTGAACAAGCCTGTGTTGGAGGGGAAGATATGCAGATGGATGTTGTTGCTTCAGAAATATGATTTCGAAGTTATTGTGAAGCCAGGATGTTTGAACGTCAGACCAAATCATCTGTCGTGCATTGAAACAGGAGAGGAGCCTACTAATTTGGAGGAAGGACTGCCTGATGCACAACTCTTTGCAGTACATGTTGTGGACAATCACTTTGTAGATATCATACACTTCCTGACAAGGGGGATATCTCCAGAAGGGTATACTAGTCAACAAAATAAGGAGTTGGTGGTGTGCACAACAGACATCTCCTTGATTGTAGGGAATTTATATAAAATGGGGTTGGATGAAATACTATGATGTTATGTACCTGACTTTGAATGAAACAAAATTCTTGTTGAAGCTCATGGAGGAGCCACGGGAGGAAATTATGCAGGAAACGCTACAACGTAGAAGATTTTACGCACTAAGCTATGGTGGTCAACGCTTCATAAGGACTCCAAGGCTTATTGTTGGGCCTGTGATGCATGTCAAAGGATGGGTAGGCCATAGCGGAGGGACGAGATGCCTCTGAATCCATAGATGTCATTGTAGCCATTCGAAAAGTGGGCGATTAACTTTGTAGGACTAGTTTAGCCTCCAGGAAAGAAGACGAGTGTGTGGTAAATCATCACTGTGACTGAGTACTTGACCAAATGGGAAGAGGTGCAACCTATGAAGGACTGTAAAGGGGAAACAGCTGCAAATTTCATCTTTGAGTATGTACTGACTAGATTTGATTGCCCGAAGATATTGATGAGTGGTTGCGGTACGCATTTTCTTAATGAGACGATCAACGCGTTGACGAAGGAGTTCTAGGTTTATCATCAGAAGAGTACGCCATATCACCCGCATGATAATGGGACAGTGGAAGTATTTAAGAAGATATTGGAGAACACATTGATGAAGGTTTCCAATGCACAAAGGAATGACTGAGGTATGCGCGTACCCACGGTGCTATGGGCTTATAGAACAACTTGCAAAAAGTTGACTGGACAAATGCCTTTCAAGATGGTTTATGGTGTAGAGGCCATGATGCCGATGGAATACATTGTACCTAGTCTGCGCATAGCGGCATTTACAGGCATGGTAGATCGCAGAGCCCTGGAAGGAAGGCTCGTGCAACTGAAAGAGCTCAAAGAAGACTAATTTTTGGCTAGATTCCATCAGCAAGTTCAAAAGGAGCACGAAAAGGCATGGCACGGTTGGCACATCAAAATATGCACCTTCAAGGTAAATGATTTAGTGTTATTATATGACAGCAAGTTTGATAAATTTCCAAGAAAATTTCAAATGCATTGGCTGGGGCCCTATGTCATCGAGGAGATTACCGATGGTGGAGCAGTTCAGTTGGTAAAGTTGAATGGAAAGCCATTTCGAGGGAAGTTAAATGGCAGCCGATTGAAGCCATACACAAGGGATCCGGCTAGATGACTATATGTTGGAGGCATAGTCTTAACGCTCCAGGCAGCTGAAAGGAGGCACCGGACTATAAACTACATTTCCTGAGTTGTAGAGTTGCGCGACAGGGGGACTGTGTGGAAGGGAGGAATGTAATAGTATCGACAAAAACGCGAAGGGGGTTGTGCTATAGGAGAAGAGACCACACAGGGCATCTAGAAAGTGACCATTATGGTCACTATTCATGAGTTGATAGTGGGAAAACAGCTAAATGGAGTAGGGAAAACATTTAAGTCGAAATTTAAGAGCGAGATCTATGAAAATATGTCGTCAATCTAGAATTTATGAGCGGATTTTGGGGGGAATAGTTGGATTCAAATTTGAATTTTCCTATAAATTACATATGGTAGCTCAATGAAAAACACTTTGCATTCTGAGAATTGAGGTGTTGAGCTATCAGGCATGCATGAACCCTAACTATTTTGAGGATTTGGTGGCTAGTTCAGTATTTAACAAGTTGCCTAAAGCAACCCAGGAGCTTCTTACTAGACTCATGTCGCCCCCCGTGGAAACCACAAGTGCTGGAGGATCAATGGCATCTGAGGGAGCTACCCCGGAGGTTGTGAATGCAGAAATGCTTGTAGAAGTGCCAAAATCATAGAGGTTTCCTAGGGAAAGGCCTATGCTACCCAAAGAGGGTCCCAAGGCAAAGAAGGATAAGAAGAAAGCAACACAGCTAGTGCATGAGTCGCCATGGAAACACCAGAAGAAGGAAAATCCCACCACGCAGGAGAAAGGCAAGGTGGTAGACTTAGAATCTAAGGAGAGCGTCGAATATGTGGATATGGGTGTAGAGGACATTGACATAGAGGGTGTAGACCCTATCTCAAAGCTACTTGAGTACATCCCTCCCCTCTAGGGTAAGATGATGGTCTCGAAGGACCCAGATGTGAGGAAATTTCTATTAAATACCCTGTTGTTGCTAGACCAGATCACATTTGAAGGGTCGTGCTTGGTGCACATTCTTGGTCTTAATCTGGAGGGTTCAGATTTGGTAGACACAAAGCGATTCCCCCACATGGGGACTGATACCTTTATGACCCATGTGTTTTATAATGATTCTAGTGTCACTGCGTTGGAGCTGCAACGGTGGATAAAAGGGGTGGACAAGGCAGGACTATTAAACTTGATATGGGTGTCGCATTACCACCGTGCACCCATAACCTTGATGGTGATCAAACATTTGCTATGCTTAGTGCACAATGGGTGTCTGTGGTTAGGAGAACTGATACCCATCACAGATATGTTGATCCATAGGGTCACGTTGTTACCACATTCAGGGTTGAATCCGGTCATGGAATTTGGCAGAAAGAAGGGTGAGCATGACCTCACCATAGGAATGAAGGACAAATTCAAGCTCTCCAAGAAAACACATGGATACTCAATTGCCAGCATAACCAACCCCGCGATTAAGGTCGCCACCCATAGTTTGGCTTGGAAAATAATGAGGAAGTTTTGCGTAGATGAAGTGTTAGCACTTGTTGTGTCATTAGCGGCCAGTGTGCAAAGGGTGTACAATTTAATTAGACGCGCTACCTCTGTGGTGAGTTCCTCACGAATTGAAGAGAAGCACAAGATGAGAGTAATACCTTCAATTATGCTTGGCTCTTACTCTTACTTGTGTTGGTTGCATGGGAATTACCGGAGGATAGCTAGTTTCCTCTGGTCACATTAGATCTACCAGAAGTAGCGAAGTTTGCTTCGCTCTGGGCCACCAAGGACATTGTGAGGGTCAAGGATGCTAAAATATTTTGGTTGTTGATGGAGGCAAGCATCTACGCTGTGATAAACCGCAATCCAAGGCTATCACCAACTATATTTGAGTAGTTGTCAGAGTATGTATAGTTCAAAGCGAACTTCTACCGTGTCTCCATTTGGGTGTAGAAGGACCCCTAGAAAAAATGGTATGATCTTCCATACTTGGAAACAAACGATACAATCACATAGGTCCTAGAGAGTTGGCCATGAAAGTGGCGTATGGTTTTAGACTTTTTAGCTGGGTCTAGTAAATCCATCGTGAAGCAAAAGAAACAAGAGGCCCAACTGAAGATGCAGCAGTTGGCAGAAAGAAGGAAAAATGAGGCAGAAGACAAAGCTAAAGCAAAGCGCACTGCTAAGAAGCAGGCAGAGGAGGAAGAAGAAGAGGAAGAGCGCGACTCTGGCAGAAGTTAGAAGTCTCCTTCGCCGCAAATGGAGGAATAAGAATAGAAATCAGGATAGGGAGGTGCAGACTTGGAGACTACTCTATTCCGGGTTAAGCACACTCAAGAGAAGGAAAAAGTAGGGTCGCGGAAGAATTCCAAGGCTAGAAAATCATCACTTGATCCGATCACTTTGACTGAAGGTGATCTGAATGATATTGGGGACACAGTAAGGGACGCAACCACAGAGCTGTTGTAGCAATTTGAGAAGCAGCAGAAGCAAACATTGGTTTCCATTTAGATAGGTCTACACAAGCTATAGATCCAAGCTACTCAAGTGCAGACTACTGTGGGATAACGCAGCGCAACGTCAACTAGCTTGGAGCCTGGGACCTCCGAAGTAGTGGAACTGGTCCACTCCTTGGATCCTCGGGTCGTCGTGTTGGTAGACGGAGCATTGACTACAAAAATGGAAGCTAACAAGGCCACCGTCAGCGCTCTAAAGAAGGTTGGGTTGAACTTGGCCGCATTGCCAAGTGAAGCCCTTTACACTCTGCAAGATGGTGTGATCATGGAACTTTGAGCTAGATAGCAGCGCGCGTTGAATGTGATCAGTGAGAAGAAGGTCAACAATGCCCAAATGTTTGTTGAGAAGACGTCCGTGCTTGATCTCCTTAAGAAGATCATAGAGAAGAATGAGCCACCACAACTGTAGTATCTGAGGCATGCCGAACTATTCCAGAGCTAAATTTTCCAGAAGATGCGCCAGTCAATGCAAGAATTCATAAGCTTGCTATAGGTGTGTGAGACATAAGGACAAAGTTGGCTAAGGTTCAGTTTGACCTGAACCTTAACATCACAGAGCTCAATTTGAGGGCCCAGCCTTCTACTCCACCAGAAGTCAGAGAGAAACACGCGGCAACTCTCAGGGATGCAGTTGTCGTAGTCGATGCTACAATGAAGGAGTGCACTTTGCTCTTCGAGCAGTTGCTCGAAGTAGTTACTAGCATGTAGGAAGATCCCAACATGCAGCGGCTAGATATGGAGGCACAGAACTACAATAGAGATATCATGAGGTCAAAGTGATGATGTGCGTTGTCGCCATCACACAAAGGTTGGCGAAGTTGTAGGAAGCGAAGGCACTAATGAACAGGTGGACACAGCACAACACAAGGAGGCAGAACTGAAGTCTAGATTGGGGCCTTGGCTAGATCAAGCCTATGTGTTGATGACCTCCATTGAAGGAAAATTGACTAGTCTGTATACAACACAGTATAAAATACAGGCAGATAACGCAGGACCAACGATAGAGCAGCTGGTCGTGCAGGTTAAGCAGGCGATGACGCAGTGTACTGCTGAGGTTGTAGTAGTACAGGTGGAGCTCAAAGGTCTTCGCAACAATATCTCTGCACAAACAGAGTGACTCGGGGGTAAGTCACCAAATTTGTGTTGGGGGCCTATTGGGAACGGGTCCCCTAGGGTCCATTTTGGGGTTAAAAGCCCAAGTTTTGGGGTTAAAGGCCCAAGTTTTGTATAAAGAATGTAAAGTCTCTGCATTTTGTGGTTGCAGAGCGCAAAGATGTAAAGAATCATCAAGGGTTTCTACCCTTAGTTTATGTAACTGGTGCCGGCTTTATGAGGTCCACCCTTGGTCTGCGAACCATGGGATTGTATAAAAAGAGAAGTCTTAGAAGAGTCTAAGGTAGTTTTTTAGTTCAGTTGAGATCTGTTTGGATGAGTCATTGAGGTAATGGGTCTATGAGAGCTAAGAGCAAAGAGTCTTAGCATAGGAGAGAGGCTCTACAGCTATGTGTGTAGAGGCCTAGGGTAGAAGTCTGCAGCTGAGTGTGCGGACCCCGGCAGTTGTGTGCACAGGGTAGTTAGATTTTGTAAAGGATATTTGTACATCAATAAAGAGAATTATTCTGGAATTACCTGTGTATGAGATATTTTACTTCTATTATGAATGCATGCGATTATGTTATGTTGAATATTGGGTTTATGATTTAATTGATGCGCGAACCTATGTGTTTTAATTTGTTATATGAATGCAAGTAAGAATATATGTTTACGCAAATATAATCATAACGCATGTTGAAGTTATCCACTACTTAAGCTAATCTAGGTAAATACAACAATAAGAGTAATCATAGAGGCACGTAAGTGCCTGAATCGCATATTTAGGGTGCACGAAGGATGATCACAGACCTTCGTGAAGGTCGCAGAGCCAAATAAGAGAAGTATATCGATAAGCCCTAAAAATATTATCGATCTGTGTGAAGGAAGGGTTAGGGTATAAAATGACATCACTACTATCTCTAGGTGCAAAAGCTTGGTTCTTGCATCCCCCCATACTGCTTTGGGTGAGACTTTAGTCCGCGCTCCGTGGATTGATGCCGAAAGGTTCAGTGGTGTAGGAATTTTCTTGGCTAATTAACGTTGAACCTGGGTCAGGGATCATCAAGCCAACACACATCTTGTGTTATATGCCAGTGATTTATCTTCTTCTTGTTCATATTTTTTCATCGATTTATTGGCTTCCGCTGGTTGAAAGTAGAAGTAGATTCTTGTCCTATGATTTAGTACATTGCATGAGGTTATGAATCTACAAGATTTTCTACATGGGATAGCAGGTTCCTAAGAACATTTTGGTCAAGCCTCTGGACACTATTGGACACCAATCTAACTAAGTCAACTGCCTTCCATCCCCAGACTGATGGCCAGACGAAGGTCATCAATAGGATGATAGTGCACATACTTTGCATGTACAACTCCAAGAATCCATGAACCTGGGATGGGAGTCTTCCCTATGTGCAACATAGTTATAACATACCTCTACATAGCTTGACTAGTCACAGTCCCTTTCAAGTGGGTCTAGGATTTCGACCATTGTGTATGATTGATGTTTCCATGCCTCATGCGACTACACAGACAAAATCCACACATGTATTGTTCGAGGCTAATAAAGTGACAAGATTTATTGAAAGAATCCAACACATCCGCCAGTAGGTTCATGACATGTTGGAGAAGTCAAATTCCAAGTACAAGCAACGACATGATCAGAATCGGGTGCCACACAAGTTTCAGGTGGGCGACAAATTTTGGTTGCATTTGTAGAAATAACACCTTACCGAAGTCCATCGAAAGCTCATACCACTTTGATATGGTCCTTACACCATTACCAAGTTTTTGGGAGACAATTCTTTTGAACACAACATTCCCCCATTCCTTGGCATGCACCTAGTGTTCAATGTGGACCACCTTCGACCATAGTTCCCACCATTAATAGACACGTCAGACATTCCAGAACAACTCAGATCAACAAAGTTAAACCCAGATTGCATGGAACAGGTCACAACTGATCAGATTATGGACACACAGATCAAGAACACCCGCTAACAAAATATCCAACTATATCAGACTATCAAAGTTAGCCAACTCCTGCACCAAGGCAAGTGCCTCACTGAGGACCAAGTTCGACAGAAGTTTCCCCATCTCATGGAGGCACTCAACACAATAGGGACCATTGCTTCCTAAGGGGGGAGGACTGATATAGGTGGATGTTGGTGGCCACCCACCTATTCCACTTGGACCCCCACCATTGTCTCTTTCAGTTTTTCAGTTTCCTTAATTGTAGCATAGTTCACTATTTTCGGCAGTTTTTCAGGCCTTGAAATTCCGAAGCCGTTTTGAGGCCCTAAACGATATTATTTTTGGGAAAATTGAGGCAAATAATAATTATTAAATGATGTTTTCCATTTGAAAGTTTTATTCCTTGGATACATCTTTCTAATGAGGTATTGTGCACGTCAAATGGAGATCGTATGCCAAAGTTATGACCTTGGGAAGTTGATATAGCAATTTACCCAAACAAGGCCCATATTTTTGGCACTTCATCTCCTAGGGTTAGATTTTTGGATGTTTATGGTTTTCCATTGTTTGTCAATAATAAATAGGCCTTCAAGCCTCATTGTAACATAGTTCAGAGGCATGTAGCCTCCACATCTCTTCTCAAAGATAAGCTACCATCGCTCGAGCTAGTTTGTTTCCATTCTGTTTGTAAGCTTATTTCAAGATTTGATATTAATGAAATGAAGTGTTATTTCTGTTGCATCTTTGTACTTATGGTTATATCGGTAATTTGTTGCATTCTAGTTTAAGTTTGGATTAGCAACTAAAGGCAAGAATATGGAAACTAGTTAGATTGGTTGGTTCCATTGGGGTAAATGGATGGTGGAAGGACAATCATGAGAAAGGTAATATGAAAAGTAAAGTAAATGAATTTGAGATGTCAAATTCCTTGACTATGTTGGGAACTGTTGTACTAAATGTTGTGCATGATGTGCACGGATACAAGAATTTCTCTTAGCCTTGACCTTATGATATCTAGTAATTATGTTGCAATCATGATTATGAGGATTCATTTATATGTATACAACTGATGGTCAAATTGGTGCTTATCATGTCGCGCTTTATATCAAGCCTGACTCTTCTCCAACTGCTCCTATATTTCCTGATGAATCACCTGTATTCGCTGAATAAACTTCTGTGCTTTATCCCTATCATCTTGTCCATTGTCATCTTCATCTTTCCCAAAGACCATGTCTAAGGGATCTCTTGGTAGATAGCCAAAACATGTCTCAAACGGTGAGCTCTGTGTAGATGAATGTGTTTCTCGATTGTATGCATGTTGCACATAAGGATTTTTTCCACGATAGCCTCATAATAAGTGTACCACGATGCGGTTGACAACCTTTGTCTTACCATCGATCTATGGATGAAATATCGTACTTATTTTCAAATTAGTGTACATCATTGTCCACAAGCTTGTCCAAAACTCTCTAAGAAAGTGAGAGTCTCTATCTAACACAATAGATGTGGGAAATCCCAAATGGACCCAAACATGCTGAAACAAAAGATAAGAAGTCTGCTAAGTAGTGACCTACTTTTTACAATGCATTAAAATACACATTTTACTAAAATGATCCACAACGACATACAAATAGTCGTGACCTTTGCTAGACATAAGAAAACCTCCAACAAAGTCAATGGACACACTTTCCCATGGTTGACTCGAAATAGGGAGTGGTGTGTAGAGCCCAAGTTTTCTATTAGAGGGCTTTGAAGCAAAACAAAACACACAACCCTTTACAAAGCGAGTCACAATGTTTTTCATATGATTGCAAAAACAAAACCTCTATAAATGACATAAAGTTTTTTCAATTCCAAAATGACCAGACACCAGAGATGTATGAGCCTCTAGGATTACATGAACCCTTTCATAAATGGGTATGCATAATTTTCCAAGGTGGTACAATAGATTTCCCCTGCCAATAATAATTGTCCACCTATGATCCATGAGTCAGTTTTGCATAAATCTCTTTAAAATCATCACCGTTAGCATATTGTTTAGCATAAATTTCTAATGATAAAGAAACATTTTGCAAAACTACAAATGCAGAAATAGCAGGGCGAGAAAGCATATCTGCTACTTTGTTATTAGCGCCCTTCTCGTATCTTATTACCAAATGGAACTATTGGAGGAATCCCATCCTTCTGAATTGATGGGCTTGCTGAAACTTAGTCTGTGACTGAAGGTACTGCTATGGATGATGGTCTCCTTGTTGATCAGGTAGTGTTTCCACTTCTTTACACTCTAAACCAAGGTGTAAAACTCCCTGTAGTATGTGGGATAATTCACAACAGCTAGGAGAAAGTCTTTGAATAGTAACATACAGGATTTGTTTGCTGCATCAATACAAGACCCATGGCATATCCATTGGCATCCATTTCAATCTCAAAAGGTTGTTGAAGGTCTGGTAAGGCTAGCACTGGTGATGTGTTGATATCTCTTTCAGCATTTTGAAGGATTTATGTTACTTCCCTCCCCACTGAAAGGTATTCTTCACACTGGTCAATGTGTGTAAGGGGCCCGCTTATAACAGAGAAGTTTTCAATGAACCTTCTCGAATACTGTATCCGCCCAAAAAATTTCAGACCTCTGTAACATTTGTGAGCTTAGGCCATTTCATAATCGCATCTACTTTAGAGGGATCTATCCTCAATTTCCCATTACCAACTATGTGGCCTAAATAAACTAAACAGGTCTTCCAAAACTCACACTTTGATAGTTTTATCTAATAAAAAATCTCGTTTCAAAACATCAAGCACTTTCTTCACATGACCTACATGTTCCTCCCATGTCCTACTATACACAATAATATCATCCAGAAATACAAGAACAAAATTATAAGAAAAGGCATAAATAGATCATTCATTACCCTCATAAACGTGGTCAGAGCATTGCACATTCCAAATGGCATCACCATCCATTTGAACAACCCCTCTTTGGTTTTGAACACAGTCTTCCAAATGTCTTTCTCTACAATTCTAACCTAGTGATATCCACTTCGCAAAGCCATTTTTGTAAAATCAACAACATTTTTAAACTGATGTAATAATTCATCATGTGAGGGAGAGGATATTGATTCTTCACCGTAATCTTGTTTAGTGCCTTGTAGTCTACTCACATTCTCCATGTGTCATCTTTATTTGGCACCAACATGATTGGTGATCCACATAGAGAAGAACTCAGTCTGATGACTCCCTAATTTAACAATTCCTACACCTATTTCTTGATCTCCTCCATCTCAATAGAAGCCATCTTGTACATGCCACCATTCGGTAAAGGAGAATCCTATTGCAGATGGATCTCATGTTTGATTTCCCGTTATGGGGGAAACACCCTCGGTTCCTGAAACAGTCCATCATAATTATAAATAATTTCAAACAATTCTTTCTTATTATTAGTATTACAACCTTTGAAAGCACCAACCATCTCGGCTTCTTTCACTCTCACTATCATGAGCATGCACCCTTTGCTGGAATTAACTAGTCGTTCAATTTGTCCTGTGCTTACAAGGCTAGTGTTAACTTTGTATGATGAGCTCTGACTATATACTCTACCCCATCCTTTGTGAGGTGGTATTTGTTTTCATTTCGAAAGAAAATTGCCTTTTTGTCATATAGATACAGGCTTCCCAACATGATTCCACATATTTCCAAAGGCACAACATCTAACTCTACCTCACCAACTATTTTAGAAGTAATAACAAATTTGGCCCTACACTGCTTGGTTACCTGTATTTTGGCTTTATCGCTTACCCAACCAAGTGAGTATGGACTCGGAAAAGGCTTAGTTTCAAGGCCTAACTTTTTCACCAAGGACTCTGAGATTAAATTTGCTTGGGAACCACAATCAAACATAGTTTCCACCTTTATATGTTTTATAAGAACTCTAATGTGGAATAACTCAATTGTCTTTCACTCATTACTTACAAGCTCATTCAAATAACTAGTACTTGCAATCAAATCAAAACTATCATTAACAGAAAGAGTACCTATTGCACCCACCATTGTGATCAATGTCTCATCGTTAGAATCTAATCAAAGGTCCTGTGTTATTGCCACTGTCTTATGCTGAATCTCTTTAGTCTCAGCTCTGGATGCAGCTTCCAGCAATGGTCCTTATCATGACCATATTTCTTGCAATGAGTGCAATACAATGTTGCTCTGTCCCCTTTCTTGGCTGCGAAAGTCTTCTTATTCTTCCCTTTACCTTTCTTCTGGAATTTTCCACGTTGAGGTTTGAACGACGTCTTCTTGGCTTGATCATCTATGTCATTCTTGCCTCGAATTTTAAGATGAATAACCTTTACAATGTCCGCATCAATTGTAGTAGGCTTGAGCAGTAACAGTGAGTGTCTTATGTAACTATGTAGCACACCTACATACTTAGTTACAATCTCAAGCAAATCTAATACGATGCCCAAATTCAATGCTTGTTTCTGAAATTCTTCAGTGAAGCTTTGCACATTTTTTCCTTTACCTTGCCTTAGATATTTCCATTCCATAAGTGCCTTTTATTTATAATCCAAAGGGTAAAATTGGTCTTTCAATGCAGAAATAAAACTAGACCAAGAGGACAGAAGGTTACTTAAATTTGTGTTTCCCTTCTGCAACTTACTCTCCCACCAAACGAGAGCAGTTCCACTCAGCCAAAGAGACGTTAATTGGACTTTCACCTCATATCTTCAATCTGCTAGATCTGGCAGTAAACCTCTATCTATCTTATCCAGTTATTGAGTTTTTCTGCACTACACTCTCCATTGTACATGGGCAGGTCAAACTTTACGCCTAACTTGAAGAATGGTTTCTTAGATGTCTTCTTGGAATTTCGATGAGAGCGATGAGAACTATCACTTGAAGAAGGAGAGGGAGGAGGCTCTTCTCCACCACCTTCATGATTTTTTGACCCATGGTCATCAGGATCCTTCTTCTCATGCCCAAGTGCCTTCTCATACTCTGCGAATAGCTTGTCTACTTTCCCTTCCATATTCTAGAATACCTTGTGGAAATTTTGTTCCTCTTCCCAATAAGCTTCTTCATTGGCAATGTTTCTTCTTCCCTATGCACATATTACTTCAGGATCAAAGGAATTAAGTGTTTCATCTCCTTTTTGCAACTTGTTCCGGGTTAGCATAAAATCCTGCAATTCACATCTACAAAGACTAGCTCTGATACCAAACTTGATCCAAGATCTTTTACTTACAGATGCATCAGAATTACATATCACAGAGATAATTAACCATGGAATGTAAAAGCACATACATAATGCGGAAATAACCAGAAGAACATGAATACATGACACAATGATTTTATTATTGAGTTCATCCAATTTGGACTACATCTATGGGCCCTACTCAATAGTGGGGAGGCCTTCATTAATTAAGTGGCATAAAAAGAGATAAAAGTATAAGAAACATCCTTTACAATCTTTATACCTCAAAGATGGAAGATGGCTGAGGAATGGAGAGTCCAAATTTAGAAACAAATAGTACCACAGAAATCCTAGTGAAAAATCGTGCAAAAACACCTATCCAAACACCCAATTTGGATAATCGGGCCTTCTACAACTTCTCAGAACCTCCCTGCTGCTCAAGTCGATGTTCCAGCTTACTGCTAGGTCAAGGTTTGTTGCGTGCAAGGTTTTGAACTATTCTACTGATCCCCTCTACCTTCTTCCAACAAAAAAGGACCTTTTTACAAGCAAGGCAGCAAATCCTTCAATACCCAGGCAGCTTCCAACCATAGAGAAAGTTAAGTCGATGAGATATTTTTAAGACCAAGGATCTTGGGGCTGAATGATACATGCAACAGGCCTTTACAAACATGGAAAAATTATTTAACTATGCATTTAAACTGACAGTAGGACTATCAACATTCCAGGGAATCGGCGGACAGACCCAAGCCTAAACAACAGGAACTTTGTGATACGACCGACCTGCAGGGAGTATAAAACATAATATATAACACATCGCATCCAAGAACCCCATCGTAATCACACTCAGTGCTTAAACCATCACCGTATCGACCCCAAACCTACGTTCTGCAAAAACACGAACCCGTCAGAATTATAAATTACAATGGACAATAGATCAGGTCCGAAACGATATCGCAATCGCGACCGAGATTACTGTCAGGGCCGCTTTGTAAACACTTTCCCTTTTTTTATTGTGATATATCACATCACAAAGAGGCTTTGTCGGGGGCCAATTTGTAACACTTGTTCCTCCTACAATATGCGATATGCAATATCGCAATTGCAAATCGGAAATGCTAGGGGCCGATTCATTAACCAGCAACCTTTATTATCTGCCATATGTGATATGCAAGACCAATGACAGCCTACCACCTGGCACTTCCCCATTCGCTAAAATTTTTCCACGTCAACTCCTCCTTCAACCTAGACAAGTCAAACTTGAACTTTGACTTGCTCTAACTTCTTCATATGAACTCGGATTTGAGTGTCGTTCACACTGTTGGAATCAGGATGATGAGCACTTCAATCTGATGCTAATTTCATTCATATTCTTCCACTTTTAGTTTAGATCCTTTTACCATGCCACTTTTACTTTCTAAATATCCACTTGGATCACACACCCTCATTTTACTCGCTTTATTTCTAAATCTCATCATATTGCATCTTTAGCACACTACATCTTTGCACCTACATTTCTACACACCCCTCTTAGTTTCTCCCCTAATTCCTCTCCTCCCATCTTCTCAGACACTCTCCCTACCATTCTTGATGTCCCGGTCTCCTCTCCACCCTTTAAGTCTTCCATGGATTCTCGACTGAGTCACTCCTATAATCTCCACTCGACTGTTAAATTTTCTTCGGACAATTGTTACTATCTTGACATCGTTCCCCCCCCCCACCAAAAAACATCCAAACTGTCCAGGGGTCGTCACTCTCATATATTCAAAGCTATCATCCAAGTTGGTATGGATGTAGCAGAAGGCTGACAAATTCCTATTGATATGGTCCTTAGACATTTTACCTCCCCTTCCTCTGGTCCTCCTTGAAGTGGTTATCCTGTAATTGTCGTGGGTTGGCTAGTCTTGCTAAAAATCTAACCTTTCAGAGATTGTTTGAACTTGGGAAGGTGGAATTTATTTTTCTATAGGAAACCCTTGCACTCATTGATCATATCATTCCTACCCTTGAAGCCTTTTTTACTAGTTGGCACTTTCACGCCCTTGATGTTCGGGGCTGATCTGGAAGCATTGCATTTGGATAAAATCCTAGGGCTGTCAAGATGCTAAATGTTCGGGGGGCTGATTTTTTCTCATCTAATTTCGAGAGAGACTTGAGAATGATAAATATATATGTAGTTTTTTATGGCTGGCAAGAATCTAGATAGTTTAAGCTCCATGACCAACGGCTATATATTTTAGCTCCAAATTACTTGCTCTCCGCGTAAAGGATTATGGGGCCCCGGCAATATCAACTATAGATAGGATGCATGGGGTTGGGTGGGCTCCCCATGTATTAATCGAGCAACCTATTGGGAAAAACTCCTAAATTCATCCTTCATGCAAGTTGATAATATCATTCTTAGGGGGGGGTCTCAATTTCTCTATTTTACATGCCAAATCGTGGGGGAAGTATGAACAGGTTGATCCTTTATCTGATTCCATTAGCACCCTCCTAAATGAACACCACTTTATTGATATTCCAATGGCTTGAGCCCATCCTACCTAGGTGCAATAGAATAACTGGGGAAGCTATGCTAGCCCATAAATTGGATCGATTTCTCATCAAAGAAGCTCTACTCGTTCAGTTTTCGCTATATCGACAATGGGTGGGATCAAGGGGATTATCCGATCATTCTCCAATCTATCTTGAATTTGCAAATGCTAATCGTAAGCCAAAAACTCCCCTTCAAGTTTAATTCTACTTGGCTAAAGGATGTGGACTTTACCAATATGGTCGTAGATTTATGGAAATCCCATCCCCTAACTACAAGTCAATCCCATACTGAATGTTTTGCTAAGAAGTTCCTCTGCCTCAAGCACAAAACTATTGATTGGGCCAAGGAAAAATGATCCAAGGATGACCAACACCTGATTTATATTAAACTTGAACTAGAAAACCCAGCTAGAGTAAATGGAAGGGGATTTGAATCTACTGATGAAAAAACATGCTTTATAGAAGTAGAGCAAACCAGAATTCTTAAGGACAGAGAAGATACTTGGAGACTAAGGAGTTGTGTCATTTAGCTTCAATCTTAGGATGACAACACTAAATTTTATCACCAATTTTCTAATGGGTGTTGTGCTATCAATACGATTTGGCACCTGGAGGATGAGACTAGTCATCGCATCCAATCCTTTAATCATCTTACCACTCTGAGTTCCTCTCATTTCAGTAGGCTCTTTAAAGCGCCCCAAGAAGCTACACTTGCTGAAATTATCAAAGTGGCGGGTCTTTTCCTAATTTTGTTGATCAAGAAGTTGTTGAGGATCTCACGAAACCTGTAACTATGGGCGGATTGGAAGGAACCCTCAAATGGTTCAAGAAATTTAAGAGCCCTGGCTCGAATGGATGGTCGATTGAATTCTATATTTATTTTTTTGAAGTATTGTGTAATGACCTGCTTCAGTTTATCGAAGAATGTCAGGCTAATGGATGCATGTATGATTCCTTTAACTCTACCTTCATCACCCTCATACCCAAATCTAACTCCTCTTTGACCTTCAATGATTTCAGGCACATCTCTCTCTGCAATTGCATTTACAAGATTATTGCCAAAATCATCACCAATAGTCTTAAGCCTATTCTATCTGAACATGTCTCCCTGGAACAATTTTCCTTCCTCAATCATCATCAAATTCATGAAGTATTTAGCACTGCCCAGGAGTTCCTACATTCCATCAAGATCAAGACGCTCAAAGGTATGATTCTTAAGATTGACTTACCAAATTCTTTTGGTCATACAAATTAGCTTTATCTGATGATTCTCTTAACACATTTTGGGTTTCCCATTGGTTTCATCCAATGGATCATATGTTTTATATCTTTTGTTTCTTATAGTGTTCCTATTAATGGTTTTACCTCTCCTTTTTTCCATGTCGAGCGAGGACTTAGATAGGGATGTCCTCTCTCTCCCCTACTTTTTTTGTTGTTCATGGAAGGACTCAGCTAACTTATAACTAAGGAGAAAAGGCTGGGAAGATTACAGGGTATCAAAATCACCAATAGTTGCATACTTGCTCATTTACTTCTTTT
Source organism: Pinus taeda (assembly GCA_000404065.3). Classification (NCBI taxonomy): domain Eukaryota; kingdom Viridiplantae; phylum Streptophyta; class Pinopsida; order Pinales; family Pinaceae; genus Pinus; species Pinus taeda. Next base: position 3,499 of record APFE030055094.1, on the reverse strand, counting down.
TTTTATGATGTACTAATCTTCCTAAATGGATCAATTGGTGATACCACATCCCTTTCGACTATTTTCAGATCTTTTTGCTTGTAAATTGGTATGGAATGCAATTTTCATAAATTGACTATGACTGCGGCTGTTTGTTCACCACATGAAATTCACTATGTTTGCTAGCGGTTTCCTTTTCCTATTCTTCCATTTGAAGAAGGTTTTAAATACCTCGAGTTTCATATCAAAACTATACAATATAAGATTGTTGATTGGATATGGCTTGTGGCTAAAATTGAAAGGTGATTGAATTTATGGCACCACAGATGGTTGTCTTGGGTTGGTCGTCTCACTCTCATCAAATCTATATTACAAGCCACTTTAGTGTACTGGATGTCTTTAGCTTGGATCCCAAGAGGCATATTGAATAGGATACAATAGTTGTGTGGTAGATTCTTATGGAAGGGGAAACAAGAAGGGAATGTATATGTATGGGTCAAATGGGACCACATTTCCCTTCCAAAGAAATGGGGAGGTTGGGGTATGAAAAATATTACTACCTTTGCCAAGGCTTTAACTTCCAAAATGGGATGGCATGTCATGACGACCAAGAATCTGTGGACTGAGGTGGTCATACATGTTACAGATCCATTAGGGCACATCAACCCCAACTTACAAATCAGTACTATTAGGGCCCATCAAACCCTAATTCAGTTGTTACATGCCCTAATGAAGTCAACCATCAGAATGCCTCCTTCCCAAGAGATTCCATGATTGAAATCATCCAAAAACTACCTCTAATAATATTAGCATAGGCAGGCCTTTATCAGGGTGCACTGCAGTACAGTCCAGTACACTGCCAAGGTGCATTGCAATACACTTGATCCCTCTTTATCCTACGCTGGGTGAATTTGAGCGAAATAGGCATTAGGGTTTGGAATATTCTTATCCATAGGATGCTTCTAGAAGTTTCCCAAGGCTATCCACTCCTTTGGGCTCGAAATTGGATGAGGGAGGAAATTAAGGAACATCAATCCCTTTATCCCTTCCTCCATGGAACTAAATCCTAAGTTTGGGAGGGAATTCATTGTCACCATTTATGGCATAACTTCCTTCATTCACCTATAAAAAGGCCACTCATCTAAGTGATCAGGGGCTGGAAATCATTGAATTATATGGATATATTGTTAGTATGAGACTTGAGTTGTTTTCAAGTATTGTAATGATGTCAAAAAGTCTTGCTTGTTATGAGGAGAGGATGGGATTGAACTAGAGGAGTGGCACTGAATCAAGCAAATTGGGTTGTAACTCTTCCTTTTAATAATAAAGTGTTTAAATATTTTTCCATATGTTTGTATTGTTTATTGATGCTTTCATATGTGTATTATGCACTTGATTCCATTTTATGTTCAATCAATAGATCATTGCCATATGCTTTGATCGGTTTTTGTCTTCTGTCTATGAGCAGGTACTTTTCGAGCGGGTTAAGTATAGAAAGCAGCAACAGAAATGGTCAAGGGAGATAAGGAGTAAGTGAAAGCTTCAGGTAGCCTTCTTTACTATCTTATTTAATCTATTGGTTATATGTTTTTTCTTGGAATGAAATGCGGAGTTATTTTCAAGATGTATGGCACTCTGACTATCACTATATAACCTGCCCAACTCCTGCTTCTTACCAATTCATCCAGAAACCTTTGTAACCAAATCATTTATTTACTAGCCTCTGTAGCAGCAACATACCTTGCTTCCATTGTTGAGAGTGCAACAACACTTTTTCAATTTTGAAACCTAATTGACAATTATTCCACCTGTTAGCACTTGAAATTTCACCTCAGGCTGAGAAAGGCAAATCTTCAAGGCTACATCAAACCATTTCACCTCGTAGCTAGCCCTACGAGGTATGAGAAGGCTCTCTCGGGTCAAATTCGGTAGATCTTTCAATATGATAAGCTAACCAATTAGGATCAAAGATATTAGGCTAGTAAATTGATAAGGGGGGTTGATTTAAATATTTTTGGGTTTTGGTGGCAATTGGAGGGAGTACAATTCAGGGTGCGGGGATTGAGCACACTTTTTGCAGGGGGATCTTTGGGGCAAGGTAGGAGTGAGCGCTGATGCCTTAATCTGAGATGGATGATCTGGGATGACAGAGAAGGATCTAAAGAGGGCAAACAACCATTAGAATCCTCTCTAGACAGTAGAAAACATAAATTTTGAACAAACTAAAAAGCTGAGCATGTCAAAGCATGATTTCAAACTTTACCACTTCATCTGTCCAAAATAGAAGCAAAGAGAGATGTGGAATACATAAACAAACTTACAAGAACATGTAGAGAACACACCATCAACACAACAATCCACAAGAATCCACAATGATGTCTGCAAAACCCTGGCCTTCCTTTTCTCTAAATTGCAGAGATAGATGTACAATATACAATAATGCTTTCTCCCACAAGAGTCCAACCTTCCAACTCTCAAAATGACTAAGAAAATACATAATATAGGCAAGCTAACCTCTTCCCTTGCCTCTAGGGGTCGAGCTCATCCTTCTAGGAGCAGTTTGAACTAATTCCAAACTAAGCACTAGATAATAGGCCAGCTCAACCACTTGCCTCTATTACTTAGCTAACTGATTCATGCATTAATTATTCACTTTTTACATCAAGGAAGCTTCTAGAAGAGTAAAGAGAGATAAAATCTATCAAAGTGCCATGAAAATATTACATTTATCCATCATCTACAAGTAAAAATAATCAACCATAGTCAAAACAGTGTTTTTTGACCAAAAAAGTCAATTTTGGCAAAGTTAGCTCTTACATCCGCGCCCCCTGGCTCTCACATCCGCACACCTTTGCAGCAACTTTTGAGTAGGTTCCACTGGTCCAAATCCGGTTCAAGATGGCTCATTGGAAAGCTTGGTCTGTCTACTTTCCATCCCAAGTGGAATTTCGGAATTTGGAGTTGTTTTTCCCCCTCAAAAACCATTTCTCCCAAGGTCACTTTCTGCAACTCAAAAAGTGGGCAGAAAGTCATTTTTTTGATGTATTTTGAGCTTTTGGAGGCTCAAATCTCAAAATCAGGCTTCTTCCAAGTATTGGTAATTTTTCTCTTTGCATGCCCTTTCCAAAAATGCCAAGTTTTCAAAATTCCGAGCAGTCCTCCAAAATAGTCGCGCTTGGAACGCGACCTTTCAAATGGCTAAAACCTGTAAATTGCACAAAAAATTCACAAATGACAAAATTTTCTCCAAATTTCTTGAAATTTGGGCTGGGAGTCCCCAATCAAGTACCATGCTCAGCCAAAAAGGCTTTGGCCAAAATTTGGAGTGGATCGGGCGTTTTCTTTCATTTTTGTGTTTTGGCCAACCGTCCTTGGAGCACCTTCGTTATCGCCGGTATTTTTGACATTTCTTTAAAACTATGACACCTGTGCAAAAAATGAAGGAGGTTTTTCTTCTTTGGCATGTTTTGGACAAAAACCTCTCTCAGTTTTCCAAAATTCATCTCTGACTGCTCTGAAA
>APFE030055090.1:29012-58234 GCA_000404065.3 Pinus taeda | reverse complement strand
GCCCCCTCGAAGAGGCTGAATTCTAAGGCGTTGATATATCTTTTCTATCTTTTCTTGAGCTGGTTTCATAACAAAATGTGGCATATGTTCTTGGTGCATATTAGCTAGTCATTTTTGCAAGTTTGGATTGTCAAAGTCAATTTGCGAGCCATAAAGGAGTAGTATCGACATGTTGGAAGAGGTAAACCCTCTTTGTTACATTGTTGTAAAGTGAAAGAATCCTTGCTCTATTATTCCTTGTGAACTGTTACAGTAAAATCTAGCACCTTAGCGCAAAGCCTCACTAAGCACTCTAGGTTAAGGGCAAGAATGGGATCAGTCACCACTATCACCTTAGCAACTCTTCCCATGCTATCCTCTGGTTGGATATTAACCCCATAAGGGAGGCTTTCCCTATAAATCTTAGAGATTATATAACCCAAGTACTCCTACGCTAAATACCCCCTATGGGTTCTCCCAATAAAATTTTCAATAAATAAGGCTTCAGGTAAATTGATATGTAATTTTGAGGTAGCAATTTCAAATGATCTTATGACTAAATCTAGAGGGCTCAAAGGTCTGGAGAGAGGCTCAAATAGGTTTCCAAACACATGCTAACTTTAAATTACCAATTGCTGTTATAAATTAAGGGTTTCTAGAACAGTTACAACATGCAAAATTTATAATAGCAATAACAAAATAGCCTAAAATTGATAACAAGCAAGTAATAAACACATAATATTTAATAGATAAACAAGGAAATGCATTACAATGAATTCAATGGTTGAAAATGCATAATACAACAATTCATCCCTAGACATCAACCCTAACTAATGGCTGAAAAATGCATAAAATGATATTTGTGATTTTTCAATTTAGTACATGTGAAAGCTTAACCTAGGACTAAGGTCCAAGGTACTTTATGCTATTAAATGCAGATTTGTAGTAACCTATCCCAAATTTACCCTAGAAAACATAAGAAAATAAATTTAGGATTTTAAATTAAAAAAGGAAGCATTCACACATCAACAGACTAGTGCCTTTCTCAAACTTGGGCTAATAATGGAGCCTAAGGTAAGGTTTGTAGAAGAGGATTGATGGAAGAGTGTTATGAGAGAGAAAATGATACAAAGATGTTTCTCTTCATAAAAAACCCTAGCTATATTCAATCAATTGGAGATAAAAAGGCAAAGAAGATATACTAAGGTTCCTTGAGTAAAACTTGATGATAATCTTGCAAAAGGAGATGTTAGAGCCATAAAAGATCCAATACATATGGTGAAAATTTCAATGAAACCCTAATTCTACAACAATTACAAAGGTGGAAGAAGATGCTCACAATGAACTTACACAAAATCACCATAGAATCACATTTATCATCCAAAAGAAAAGTCCATCCAAGTGTTGCAAACATTGCGATTTTATCATGAAAAAAATCAGGAAATAGCATTTTTTTGGCCTGGTTAATTTTTTCGACCATAAAAATGGTTGACTTTTTCAAGGGCAAAAAAATCGCACTTTTATCGTAAACTGCTTGAAAAAATTGGGAGTTGATGGACAAGATCGCCAGGTTGCGAGCAAGGGGTGATTTAAATAATGTTATAAGAATTGGACTGAACCGGACCCCTGGAATGCAATTTAAAAAAGGGCAATAATATATGGTTGGGGCAACCTAATATTTAAGCCTCGGTTACTGTAACCCAGCAAATTGGGTAAATCCCTAGGAGAAAGTTTTTCTCCTATTTTGGATGGCCAACCAGGCAACAACTCTACACATTAGCTTGGTGCTAATGATACGACAACTCCACCATTTGCACTGGTCACTACACTTCTCATCATCCGACATTCCTCTTGAATGAAGGTGGGCTACTAGTCAATAGATACTTTGATCATTTTGCAATCGGGTCCTTTACTTAATGTTTTGGGCATTTAGTATGGATAAAGGGGTGATCTAGGTGATTGAGCGATCTTGATTGTAAACTTATTCTCTCACCTTATTGAGGGGGTGGGGGAGGATGGGGGTAATTCTTAGCCCTAGTCTAGTGTGACCTCCCCTATGGCCATAGGTGTATAGGAGGAGCACTACTTGGAAGACTTGGATTGAAATACCGTGTTCATTCTCCCTTTTACCATACTTATCACTTTCCATGTCACATTATCAGCCCTTGATACCATCTCCATTCTTCGGGTCCAATTTGTCATTGGTTCATTGCGATTTGGGACTCTTTTATCTCTTATCCACATCCTTGGGTAGGGCTGGAAAACATTTCCTCGCAAGTTGATGTAGCTAAAAGAATGGAAAAGCATAATATGGCCATAATGAAAGAAAAAGAAAATCAAAACGCAAAACATGGTCGGGACATAAGTTAGGGTTTGGGCAAAAGCCTAGCACTGAGATCTACTCTCCTCATTAGCCAATACTTGGTTCTTAAGCACTTGATGCTCCATCTCATTAAAAGGAACCCTTGCATGTTCCAACTGTGATGAGCAATAAACTGCCTCATCTTAAAGGTTAAATCAAATGCTATATCATAAAGAGAAAGCTTTAATCCTTGAGCTATGCACCAAAATACAAAGCATTATAAAAAATAATTAAAATGCGCACCAGAGGGGTGGAAAAAGTAGGTCGAGCAGGTTAACTCATGCATCCATGATTACTCCCTCCATTACATTTATACACTTAGGATGTGTACTCCCATTAGTTGGTCCCTTGACCATGGCACTTGTTCAGGAATTCTTTCCCCTCCATTGCCACTTGCTTTCACCAACACTTATTGATTGAAAGCTAAGTCACATGACACAGGAACACGAGACACACATGACACAAAAATTCAAGTGTCCGACATGTGCACATTAACCCTCTGGAATAGGACATGTTATATATATATAATAGATAAGATATATATTATAAAATAATACTAAATAGATATTTCTTACACAAATTCTCATTGATGATATAAATTCAGACATAGATCTAGATTCTACATTGTAAATTTCAAATTTGTAAGTTTTACAAAGTAACATTATGCATACATATACAATTGTGACAGATTCGTTAATGGTGCAATAGGAGAAAGACAAGAAATTGCAATTTTCTCATTAAGTCATCAAAATCAAAATTCCCATATGTGCTTCAATTTCTTTCACAACAAGAGGATGAAGTCACTTGAGAGAGGAGCCTCATGGCTAACTATTGTAGAGGAGGGCTTGTTGCTTCATGAGTTGCCCACCAAGAATAGGGCTTCTTAGCCCCCTGTCTTTAATCACATCATAGCTTGCAAATCGCTCAGTGCTAGTGGAAAAATTTGCAAAGGCATCTGCCACTTCATCAAGGGATGCTCTATCCCGAAAATTCCACCTCATCAAGGGATGCTCTATCCTGAAAAATCCACCTCAATGCATCCTTCCTCCCTTGTGAAATTTCACCATTCATGTGAGGAGGGAATTTGCGGGAAGGTCCACCATTCAACCACTCATGGTTGTAGTATTTTGGGTTAAATGAGTGAGCCAAACAATGCAAAGGTGTGCAATTGTTGTCCCATCCGTTGACAAGAATATCCTGTATGGTGGTGAAGAAGTCCTCTGATGATGTCTCATACTCGGGGCACTCACTTTGTAAAATAATGGTCCTCATAGACTCAATCATGGAATCCTATCCCTCATAAACCTCTCCTAGGATGGGTTGGTCTGTATCTACCCTCTCCCACCAAGCATCATCTAACACTATGCCCTTCACTCTTTTTGAGGTTGCTTGATCTATCTTTTCTCCAAAAAGACCAAATCTCTGAAATAACCATGGCCCCAAGAGTCGTCTTGACCTCCCTTAGCCTCTTCAACATGATGATTGAAGAGGCAAACTGTGTATTTACAATCTTCAACAATGATAGAAGGGTGTACTCTAGGACACGCTGGACACGAGAATTGGACACGTCCTAGAGAATCGTGTCCGATTCATGGGATTCAGGACACAGGGGGGGGGAGGACGAATCTAGTTTCTTAGATTGAAGTTTTAATCTTGGAAATGCTACCTTCCCTTTAGGGTTGGAAGTACCTAATAGGGTTGACTACTTAGCCACCCCTTCAAAGGTAGGGAACACCTTTACGAGATTTGTTCTATTTAGATTTTTGAAGGTGATCCAAGGTTGAAGTATTACTATTCCCTTAACACTTGAGTATGGTCCACTTTGATGCATTTATGCTCTTAGTCTCTAATGAATGGTTGCTTTTGGTTGAGTTTGAGTTGGTTTTACCAGGTGGTCCAAAGCAACAAAGGCCTTGAGGGCACCCTACTCCACAATGCATATGATGTCCGAGCCATTCTTTACATTCTAGGGAGCATGATGACTTAGCAAATGCAATGTTGCACACTTTTGGCAGAATGTGTTAATTTTCTTAAATCTCCGCGACTACTTAGTTGAATTTACTGAAAAACCAAGGCAATTGAAAATTGAAACCAAGTCTAACTTTCACCAAGATACAAAGTTTCTTAACATTCAACATGCAACGGAAAATAGTTGAGATAAAAAGACATGCACACACAAATTTGACACTAGTGTTTTACCCAGGAAACCCAAATGGGAAAACCTGCTCTCTTTGTTGTGGTCTTTTTATTGATTTTTTTTGAGCAAATAAATCTTTTACAATTCAATGTGTTGCTACTACAACTGGCAAATAATCTCTGAGAAAGCTCTCGTCTTTCTTTGCACTAATCTCAACTCCACCAATTGTTCTTAGCCTGTCACTGCTCTCGGCTTGCTCACACAATTATTCCCTGCTAAATTTAGTCTCCGCTTGCTCCTTGAATTCCTGAACTTCACTCCTCAACCAATGTAGTATACCATCAACAAAGAATGATCAATCTTTGTGCCTTCGTCCTTCTCTTGCCTTAATAGACTTTCGATGCATGCAAGAGGCCATGTTCGAATGGCTGTTTGCACTGGTGCAACAAGTTCCTTTTGCTAGTTAACTGAAGCAAGTCTCAGTTACACTTGGACTAGCTCTTAGTTAACTAGCTTGAGTTGCTCCTTGATTTCCTCTAGTTGTGAATCGAGTTAACTGAGGACTTAACTCGTCCTCTCTTCAATTGTCTTTGAAGTCTTAACTCGTCCTAATTGAACTTGTCTCTGCCACCTCATCCTGTAGTCTAATTGAAGAACACTCCATTGAATTGAAGCTCTAGCACTATGGATGTAATCTATTGATGACCATTCCAGTGAACTGGAAATCAACTCATAACAACTAAAGTCTAACTCATGATCTCTCATGTAAGCTAGAGAAAGACAAATTGAAGTCTTTACTGGCTAAGGCACAAGCTAGAAGACCTTCCTTCGTTACATTTTCAACACTCCCTCTTAGCAAAGAAGGGATTCTACCTTTGACTAAGGCCTTCGTCAAGATATTTGTAACTTGCTCATTTGTGGGAATGTACAATAGCTTTACTATGCATTTCTGCATACAGTCCTTGAGATGATGGTACCTAATCTTGATGTTCTTGGAGCGGTCATGAAAAACTGGAATCTTAGAGAGCTTAATGCAACTCTGATTATCATAGTAAATCACAGTGGGCTCCAACTACTGCCTGAAAAGACCCACAAGAAACTTTCTTATCCAAATGGCTTCACACGTTGCCAAACTAGAAGCCATTTGTTCGGCCTTTGCTGAAGTGAGAGCAATTGATCTCCGCTTCCTGTTGAACCAAGAAATAACTGTTCATCCAATGTCGAGGACACAACGTGAAGTACTCTTTTGATTTGTCGATCTCCTTGCCTAATTTGCATCTATGAAGCCCTCAAGCCTCACTCCATCAACCTGTCTAAACCATAACCCATAATCTTTCGTGACTTTGAGATACCTCAAGACATGCTTGGCAGCAACCTAGTGAACTTTGGTAGGCTCCATCATGAACTGGCTCAACTGGTTCATTGCAAAGCATATGTCAGGCCGTGTGTTGACTAAGTACATCAATTACCCAATAAGTTGACTGTACAATGCGACATCTACTTGCTATGCTCTACTAGCGTCCACCTTCCTTCAATTTGTGACTAGAGGTGTGGTCATGGGCTTACAATACTGTATACGAAACCTCATGTGAATCTTTGTAGTGTACTTCCCTTGCCCCAAGAAGATTTCCCCTTCACCCTGTCATACGTCCAGCCCAAGGAAATAGTGCATAAGATCTATGCCCTTCATCTCAAACTCTCTTGCAAGATCTGCCTTGCAATCCTGGATCAAGTTGTATGTTCTAGTGAAGATAAGATTGTCAACATAGAGCAATAGAATGGGCAGAAGCCCTCTAACCGTGATGTAGTACAGGTTGGCATTCACCTCACTCTTAATGAAGCCCAATCCCTGAAGGTAGCTGTCAATGCTAGTGTACCATGCTCTCGGTGCTTGCTTGAGCCGGTATGGATCTGAGTGATCATGATGAGGTAATTGGTAACTATGTCAATTATGGACATCTAAATGGATCTGAGCTTATTTCTCAAGATCATCTTCTTGTTAATGTTCTTGCTCTGGTAGAGACTTGTTTTGGAAAGGTGAAGAACAAGTTATCCTTCACTGTATCTAAGATCGCTCGCTTGGCTTTAATCCCTTCTCCCTTTTCCTCGCTGCCAATTGCTATAGACCTGTCGACAATGGAATTGTTTGCTCAATATTGATTTTATAGTAACAATATAGACTAGAACAATTTTCTTTTTGATATCTACTTCCAATGATACAATTTTTAACTTTTTTAGAGCATTTAAATCATCAAGCAGTTACACTTAAGAAAATCTCAACAATTAAGATCAATAGAGTAGTAGAGATCACGATGAGACAATGAAACAAGAGACACCAAAATTACCCTGGGAAAACCCCACTCCAAGGGGAAAAACCCAACAACCTTTCCTTATGAGAAATTGTTCAATTCATCCAATTTGTACATCTAATTTTCCAGTCAACCTTTAACCATAATAAATGCCAATTCAAAATTAGTGAAAAGAGAGAAAAGTCAACGATCTGCTCACTGGTCAAAGTTTGGTCAAGGGGCCGAATTTCGGCTTGTAGTTGCTAGTCAAAGGGTTGAAATTCGGTCCTGCAATCCATAGAGAAAGTTTGATCAAACCATAGAGTTTGACGTGTGGTCAAACCTTAGTTAATGCCTTAGAAATAGCTCCAAACTTTGGTCAACAAAAAATCAAAGATGCTAGGAATATTCTACCTCCAATTTCAGTCAACAACGCAGTCAAACAATAGGAGAAAAGTCCAAATCAAAGCTGGCCAACACAGAGAACAAAAAGTCAACCCATTGGTCAAGATAGTCTTCTTCTTCTTCACATGTGTGACCATATCTTCTCTTGTAGAATAGGTCCGAATTGTTGTGGATGGATGCCCAAGTGGAGTGAATCAAATGCCAATATATAGTAGTCCAAATAGGTGGGTTTTAACCTTGGGTCAAACCTCTTCAAGAGGTGGGGTTAACCTGTCAAGCTAGGGCTGACTTGGAAAACTAGAAGACAAATGATTTCTCCTTTGATTTTGATGATGAAAATACTAATCGTAGCTACAATTTCTCAACACGCCCTCTTAGCCAAAGAGGTACTTTTCATTGACTCCAACAAAGATACAAATGATGAAACAAATTTCCTCATAAGGAAAGGTTGATAGCATCAAGCTCATTCCACAAGCCGAAAGCAATGGCAACAAGGTTAAAACCCAACTGACCGTGGGATCTATCAATATTGTTCATGAGGCCAAACTCTCCAATTGTATGAAATGGTTTCTCAGTCAAGCACAATGACCCAATAGAGAATTCAAAATCAATCTTCTCCACCAAGCCCACTGGTCTCTTAGTCAAACACAACGACTCAAGGAAGAGAACTCGAAATCAATGTGCCTGACCAAACTCACTTGTCTCTCAGTCAAACACAATAACCCAAGGGATCACTCCAAGCCTCAGAACCAAACTCCCCAACCATATTTATTTCACTGTCAATCTCAATGACCCAAGGGAGTAACGAGGACAATCTTCCCGACCATAAACCATGGTCTCTCAGCTAAGCTCAAGGAAGATTGTTAGCCTCATGATGTTATACAGTCAATGCTCCCTCTCTCCAAGAGAGGGTTTCTCAGCCACTCCAAGCTTTTCTTTGAAATAAGCAAACTTCATCCGAGACAGTGGCTTTGTCAAAATATCAACAACCTACTCATTAGTGGGGATGTATTTGAGCCTCACAACTCCTCTTGGGACAACATTCCGGATGTAATGATACTTTATCTTAATGTGCTTTGACTTGTCATGAAAAACTGGAGTCTCAGAAAGCTTTACACAACTTCAATTGTCACAATATACCATGGTCGATTATAGCACTTGATCAAACAAACCGACAAACAACTTTCGAAGACAAACTACTTCGCAATAGGCTGAACATGAAGCTATGTACTTAGCCTCGGTCATACTAAGTGCAACAGAGGCCTGCTTCTTATTTGTTCATGATATCATAACAGAGCCCAAGCTAAAACAAAATCTAGAAATGCTCTTTCTATCCTCAGTGCATCCATCCCAATCAGAATCTTTGACAACTTTGAAGTACATATTTGGATCAACATCACTCTTTGTGAATCCAAGACTCAACAAATAGCCATCAATTCTAGAGTACCATGCACAAGGAGCTTGCTTAAGCCCATACAAGGGTTTATTCAATTAACAAACATGTGTCTCTCTATTATGTCTCTCAAAGCCTTGAGGCTGTTCAATATATACTTGCTCTTCAATGACTTCGTTATGAAAAGCAATTTTAACATCCATTTGATGTAGTTTCCAACCTGCAATAGAAATTAGAGCAATAATAGATCTAATAGAAGAGTACTTGGCAATAGGAGCAAATGTGTCTTCATAATCTTCTCCCTCTTTTTGGGAGAATCCACGAGCCACAAATCTTGCTTTGTACTTCTCAATGCTCCCATCAACTACATGCTTGATTTTGTAGATCCATTTGGAAGACACAACAAATTTTCCTTAAGGTCTTGGTACGATTTCCCATACATCATTCTTCAATATGGACTAGTACTTGAAGCATAAAAAACTGATAGCTTGTAGGCTTTAATGTAAAAATAGACAAGAGGTATTTTATAATAATAATTTATTATATATAAAAATGTATATGTGATATCGAATGTTACAATGAGGCCCTGCTTTTATACCTAAGCATGTGACTTTTCATGATTAGGCATGTCTTTTAGACATGCCTTTTCAGTTAACTAATGACTTCTTAACATAATCACTACTTGATTACTTAGTATTTATATTATTTATATTTATTTATTTTGTTATGAATTATATTCATAACATAGCCCCTTCCTTTGGAAGCTTTGTCCTCAAAGCTTTAATGTTGTGGATTTTCTTCACTTAATGTCTGTCGTCTTGATGTAATCTAGCCATCTTATAGTCATGTAGCTCATCAATAATATTCCTTGTTTTTTTTTTTGTTAATTTCATATTATTATATATATATATTATTTTTATTGTATTTAATAATATTAACCATATTACATATAATTTAATTTATATCATAATTTACCACTAAATAACGCTCGTTTTACCACGGAAATACATTATTTATTATTTATATTTAATATATATTCATATATGTTACCACGGGATTCCGCTCTCCACACTCTGTATCAAATTGCGGAACTTTGACTGTCGATTAAAAAAAAAGAGACGTGAATATATACACAGAGCCCACCACGCATTGCTCCAAGTCGAATCGATGTTGAACCCGTTGACCCTTGACGCTTGACCAACGGTCACGATGCTTGATTGCATGGACAGATTCCTGTAAATTGGTTGTTGACCATCAAACAACGAAGCACAGGTAGTATAGCGGGGTCTAGAAGGAATAGACGTGGGTTTTATCGGGCAATGGGGCACAATATGCGGCCTGCGAGGGCTGTCGGGAAGGTGAGAAGGCAGAGCGACGAGATATAGGAGTCAGACTATCAGGGAAAGGGTCGATTGATGTATGGATTTAGCCACAGCCCCTACGTTGGGCACGAACCTGACGGAGTTTGTGGGGCTATCAGAATGGTGAGAAGGTAGAGCGGCTGGACAGAGGAAGCAGATGATGTGTTGCCAATGAAAAACGTAGTGTAATGCATGGATGTTGAACACGTAGAGGGTGGACGTGGATGCGTTTAGTGGCAAGAGGGTTTTATCTATCCAGCGTATCAGAGTGGTTGTTTTTCCACTAGCGTTTACTTCACTTTCAACCATATTCCCAATCCTCGTTTGTGCTTGTTCACTGAAGAGACACAATCTATCAAGAATTTTCACACTGATCCTTATTACTAGAATTTGACCAAACTCTCCCAGAGCCACTGAAGATGATTCTTTGTCTGGATTTTTTTCCAAAATGCGTTCTCTAAAACAATTTAAGACTGTAGTAGACCAGGCTTCGTCATTCTCCCACCTATCTTGCCATTTGGAAGGAAATTTATAACGTCCTATATCCATCGTTACTCTCTTAAGTTGATTAACAAGATATTGGAAACGACCTCTCAACTCCATTGATGGATATTTGTTGCCGTGATTGTAACTAGTCTGACAAGTTAAGACCGTCTTCTTTCAGTTTTTCACGCCTTCCTTGAGCAAGGCGCTCTATTACAACATATTCTAGTACATCATATTCAAGTTGTGTCAAATACTTAAAGGCATCCACTCCAAGAGTAATCATATCCTTATAAGCTTCAACCTTATGCACTATGGTACGCAATACAGTCATTGGGTTGGCATCATACTTTTGGTACCCCAGGCCATCTACAACAGCCTTGCCTTCACTTGTCTTTGGACAATTATACATTGGACCTGGAATGTTTGTGTGGGCCAAGGAGTAGGTGTCTGGTGTAGTGTTAGATACATATGTAGGCATCTCCAGTGTAATTTCTCTATTTCCTTCTGACTTAGAAGATTTATCATCTAATTCAGCTTGCTTTAAACTTTCAATCATCTCAGATTCCCACAGAAATTCGGTTTCAGATCTTTCTTGTTTCTCAAGATAGTGGTCATCCACATCATCTTCATCTGGATCATCATCTTGATGTACATAATCTTCTTCTTCATCATTATCAATGTCTTCTTTATGGTCGCTATCATCTTCCTTATTATCGATTTCCTTTCGACATGCTTTAACTTCTACATATGTTTTTTCTAAGCACTGAAATGCTTCTTGATTTTTACTAAACTGCTCAACGCATTCAAGACGTGAACGTAATGGCACATTGTGCGGCGAACAACGTTCAAAGACCCGCATGATTATATCATGTGCCATGGCTCTGATACCACTGAAGCATAAAAACTTATAGCTTGTAGGCTTTAATGTAAAAATACACGAGGTATTTTGTAAGAATAATCTATTATATATAAAAATGTATATGTGATATCGAATGTTACAATGAGGCCTTGCTTTTATACCTAAGCAGGTGACCTTTCATGATTAGGCATGTCTTTTTGATATGAAATGGGGCACTAAAGGTTTCTTGTCATGCTTACAAGAACCTCTCCCACTCCAAAGCTTATATATTCCCAAGATCTATGCTTATGATTGATAAATGCGGAATTAAAAGAACTGGAAATAGGTGTATGCTTTTAGTTTGCCTTTAACTGACCAAATGCCTTAAGTTAATTTGCTTAAACTGAGATGCAACATATAACTGTGAAACAGTGCAGCAAATAAACATCATACACATAACAACAATATAATTAGGAGCTCACCCAAACCTCTTGGGCTACGTCTCCATGAGCTCTAGTTAACTCAACTAGGCTCTTCGGTATTATGGCTTACATTCTTTTACAAGTCTTTGACAAAACTTCGCAGGTTTACAACTGAACCAGTGGGCTTAGAATGCCCTTTTTATCCCTGGCTATTTGGCTCTCTGGCTCACAGCCCTCGACTCTCGGCTCTTGGCTCTTGGATCTCGACTATGGCTCTCGGCTCCTAGCTCTCGGCTCCGGCTCTCGGCGCTAGCTCTCACTCTTGCTCTCGGCTCTGGCTCTCGACTCTGCAACTCTGCTGCGCTCAAGCTCTCTGGCTCTGCAACTCTGCTGCGCCCAACTCTTTGAGGAATCACCCCTTTGCCATCGCCCCCAACCTCTGGTGGCTTCTCTGGCTTTCTCTGGAACTGCGGCTTTGCCTCCAACCTCTGGTGGCTCTTTGCCCAGCTGTGAGCTCTCTGAAGGGAGACTTGCTCTCTTAAGGGAAAACTTCTGAAGGGAGACTAGCTTCTTCGCTTGGTTCTCCGGCCTTTGAAGAATCCTTTGACTTTGCAGCTTCCATCCGTTCCTCTGTCCCCAATCATGAGGAATCATTCCTTTCTGCGGCTCTGCGTCTCTTCCATTGGCCCTTTGACTCACTGGCTCTGTGGCTCTGCGCTTGGCCCTCTATCTCATTGGCTCTATGGCTCTGCGTCTTCTATAATGCATTCCTGTTACAAAACGCCCGCTTACAGCGTGGCATAGGTGCAAGAGACTATTTCCAATGGAAATGAACCGACGGCCTTTTTCCAGAACAAAATTTGCGAAATAACTCATATTTCGTTCATAACGGAAATACAAAGGAATACACAGGAATACATAGAAATCCCGACAAAACGCCTTATATTGGAACTCAAATTTTATGCAACCGCATCTATAAACCCTTTCGGGTCCGTGCTTTATTGCATATCGCATTGGCATTGCGTAAGACCAAGAAACCCAAATACACAACAATACACTGAAAATCCGAAAATCCAGATTTCAAAATTTATGCAATCACATTCATAAACCTCATCGGGTCCATGCCTCAATCGCATATCGCAATCGCAACAGGCATATGTCAATGACCCTTTATATGGTTGCGATCCCGATCGTCGATATCGGCGCATCACATATCGCTATCGCAACGGCCCGGGGGTCTATACAACTTTCCAATGGACTGTGCCGACTCGATATATATCGCCGATGCCGATTCGCCGATCCGATCATCGCAATCGCAAGTCACCCATCGCAATCGCTGATCGGCTCATCGCTTTAATCGCATATTGCTCTGCCCAGGGTTCCGATATTGCATGAAGGCTTTTCTCCGATGCGGTATATCAGAGATCGCAATCGGGGAGTCCTTCTGCCTTTGCTTAAGTCCTCCCTTTGAACTCTTCCGATGCGATTTCCTTCAATGAGCCTTTCACCATTTTCTTTATCCGACTCGGATTTACAAAGGATTTGCGCATTTAGCACCTTTTTACCTCTATATGAAGTCTTTTAGACTTAGAGGTTTATCCAAGATCGATTTTGGATCACTTTTAGACATGCCTTTTTAGTAAACTAATTACTTCTTAACATAATCAATACTTGATTACTTAGTATTTATATTATTTATATTTATTTATTTTGTTATGAATTATATTCATAACAGTACTCTTTAAGCATAACATCTCTCCAAACTTGATGTTCAATTGCCTCTTCATAGGTGGATGGCTCAGACTCAATGATCTTACACATCAATGTTGTATAACCTGGATACTTCTTTGGCCTCTTGCTTTCTCTGAAGGTGGCACGAGGTGCTACATGTCCTTTTGCTTCTTTTAAAGTTCTTTCATGCCAAGTTGGTCTTTTTCTAGTGTGAGGTACATTGACTCTTGGTGGATCAACATATTTATGTGGTTCTTCTGACTCTTCTATAGGATCTTGTTCCATAGGTTCAGGATCTTTAGGTTTTGATTCCACATTCTTAGGAGCCCCCTGCATCTCATCATGAGAGTCCAAGTGTGATCCTTTGGACTTCTAGAAAACAACATCCTCATAAAAAATGACATCACAGCTAGTTCCAATTCATCATTGTCTTGGTACATAGTTCTTGAAATCTTTTGAATTTTCACTGTAGCCAACAAAAGTTCCCTTCTTCCCAAAAGATTCCAACTTTGTCCTTTTTTCCTTGGGTATGTGTTGGAAAGTGTAACTAGGTTCGTTCTTCATAATGACATGTGTAATTATGATTTTATGTAATTGATGAAAGGAAGAAAAATAATATTATTGTAATTCTTGTTTCATGGGTTTCATGAGCAAGGAATTTTATTTTAGTGATGGCTCCCACTATGAGCCTTAAGGATTTGTCATCTAGTCATATAAGGCAATTTGAGTCTATGTCATGTTTGAAGGACCCTTCTTGGACATGTTACACTTTTGTATAAGTCATTAAATGTATAGGAAGGCCCTCCAAGACCAAGCAAAGTCTCCTCCTCAAGTCGACTTCAAGAAGGATAATTATATCTTCATCAAATGACACATCGACCTAACTTGCAGTCATGTTGGCTTATTATGATGGCAAACAACTATAAATAGGCCACTCGGCCTCATTTCAGAGGAAGGAATTTCGGTGCATGTTTGAAGTTTGTAAAGGGTGCGAAGGTCATCAAAAGGAGCCTAATCACCAAGCAAGAAAGAAGGGAAGTCTTCCGAAATATTTCTGATCTATTTCAGGGCTGATCTATCTCACACGTGCTAGATTGCAGGACTGTTCATTGCAGAAAGAATCGAAGTACTTCAATTATCATGAGAAGGCTGATTTGGGAAATGATCCAGTAAAATCCTCAAGCCGAGTTAAGGAAGTGTAGTTTCCACCTTAAGCGAAGAAGATTGAAAGTCTAAATCTCCTAAGTACCAAATCTAGGGCTTCCAAAGGAGGATTGAAAAGTGCAGATCTGATTCAAGGACCGAAATCTGAAGGATAGCTGAAGCAGTGGAAGAAAAAAGGAATTTGACTATTGGAGGAAGAGGAAGCTTTGTGTCTTGGTCTTGGAGTGGAAAATAGGTCAAGGGTCTTGGTCTTGGTATTCATTGATTGGAATCTCTATAAGAAGAAGAATTTGTTCGGGTTTTTCTCTCAAGTGGGAGAGGCTTTGGCCCTGGCTGATAGCCTACATTCTGTCTCTCTTATCTCTTTATGGTTTATGCATTTGTAGCTGTTTGATGGAGAAGAACACTAATAATCTAAGTAAAAGAAGATCCCAGTCTAAGAAGTAAAAAAATCTCAGAAGTAGTTACTAATAGAAGAGAAACCACTTAATTGCTATGCCCTAGATTTCTCAACAACATGAATGCAAATAGGACAACCAAAAATTCTTAAATGTTCAACATTGGGCTTCTCCCCTGTGATGACTTCTTCAAGAGTCTTATATTCCAAGATTTGGTCTGGACATCTATTTTGAACATAAACAACTGCCTTTGAAGCTTTTCCCATAGAAATATAGGAAGCTCTTGATCATGAGGCATGGGTTTGACAACTTCCATGATATGTCTATTTTTCCTTTCGACAATTCCATTTTGTTGAGGATTGTAGGGAACTATCATCTCCCTCTTAATTCCGACATCCTTGCAGAAAGCAATGAGCTCCTTCGATATGTATTCTTCTTCAGGTACTTCTCTGAAAATTGAAATCTTCCAAAGTTTCTTTTTCCTTTGTTATTCTTTGGGCGGGCTGCAAAAGCTTGAGAATCTTCACTTGGATTAGGAATCTTGCATTTGTACATGAGCCTAGATTCTTCTTGAGTGCAAGCAACCCATAGTTTTTCAAAGATAGTTGCATTTTCTCTGCTACTGATATTTGATGCAAAAGAATCCTAGAAATTAGGCAGACCATTGAGTGCTGTAGTCGCAAGTTCCTTATCAAGTATAATTTCATCAATAGCCTTGAGTTGATCTCTCATTTGAGAGATCCTGATGAAGCATGATGCCACTGTATCATCACGAAGCTGATTCCTTAAACTCATAGGTTGTCCAAGACTCTAATGTTGTTGATGGTGTATAATCCAATGAGAGCATCATGCATTTGCTTGGAAGATTCATGATCAGCAATATAAGGAATTAGATGATCTCTAGCAGATTCTGCAATGATGCTCATGGCCATGACGACATCTTCTTTGAACTTGGCTTTTCTTGCTTCATCAGCTGGTTCAGTAACTTTTCTTTTCTTGATGATGAACAACTCTGGATGGTTTGAAACGCGTTGATAAATTATTTCTAATGTGATTTCTTCGAAAAGATTTCCTAACACATAAGATATGGATCACAAAAATGTAAATTCAGTTAATATCCAAGACCTTTTTCCTTGCATGAACAAGGTCAATTCTAGTCGTAGCTCCTTCAAGCTTGTTTTCTGCCTTCATGAAGGAATTCATGATGAAGATGATCAATCAAGACAAAAGATGTCGGATAGGGTCTCTTCAAGGTGATCTCAATGGTCTTTTCCTTTACCAAAGCTCTGATACCATGTTGATTGTTTAGTAACAGGATAGACCAGAACAATTTTCTTTTTGATAACTACTTCCAATGATACATTTCATTAACTTCTTTAGAGCATTCAAATCATCAAGCAGTTACACTTGAAAATTTCAACCATTAAGATCAATAGAGCAGTAGAGATCACAATGAGACAATGAAACAAGAGACACCAAAATTACCATGGGAAAACCCCACTCCAAGGAGAAAAGCCTAGCAACCTTTCCTTATGAGAAATTGTTCAAGTCATCCAATTTGTACATCTAATTTTCCAGTCAAAATGTCAAACTTTGACCACAATAAATGCCAAATCAAAATCAGTCAAAAGAGAGAAAAGTCAATGATCTGTTCACTGGTAAAAGTCTGGTCAAGGGGCCAAATTTCGGCCTGTAGCTGCTGGTCAAAGGACTGAAATTCAGTCCTGCAATTCCACAGAGAAAGTTTGGTCAAACCTCAGTCAACGACCCAGAAACAGATCCAAAATTTGGTCAACAAAATGTCAAAGATGCTAGGAATAGTCGTCCTCCAACTTCAGCCAATAGCTTGGTCAAACAGCAGGAGAAAAGTCCAAATCAAAGCTGGTCAATGCAGAGAACAGAAAGTCAACTCGTTGGTCAAGATAGCCTTCTTCTTCTTCGCATGTGTGAGCAGATCTTCTCTTGTTGAACAAGTCCGAATTGTTGTGGATGGATGCCCAAGTGGAGTGAATCAAATGCCAATATATAGTAATCCAAATCGGTGGGTTTTGGCCTTGGGTTAAACCCCTTCAAGAGGTGGGGCCAACCTGTCAAACTGGGGCCGGCTTGGACAGCTAGAAGACAAATTATTTCTCCTTTGATTTTGACAATGAAAACACCGATCACAGCTACAATTTCTCAACATCAATAATATCCCAGGGATCATTTTCTCCAATAGCAATGTAACCCTAGCTTTCCATGACAAGAAATTTGAGGCTCCATCCAACTTATCTTCAAATCTAAGACTTGCTGTTGCCATCTTTCCAGATCTAAATGAACTGCCCTGCAAATGTGCTTAGTCCTTTGAGCACCCAATAAAAATAATTGCTGGTTTTTAGATCTAACAGATCTACTGCTGTAATACTTGGAAGCTTCAATCAGAGAGCCAACTCTGATGCCATCTTAAAATTTTCTATCCAAATCCTAGGGGTAGAATTTCTTTATGATCTCAAGCAAATCTTGCTGATTTTCAAATTTTAAACTGAAAATTCTGATCATAGAACTAATTACACAATTGCTGGAAAAATAAATCAGTGGAAGCAAAATAAAATTTCCAAATACACTCTTATTTTTTTTGCCTTTCATATTAGTTTTTCATTTAAATTCTCAAAACTTACAAGGGATACTCAAATTGACGGTTTTCATCCTGCTAGAAGAGAAAACTGTAGAAAAGTCTGCAATACTCCTGTACAATTGTGTCTGTACTATTATATGGATCTGTCTGTATGACGTTTTGCACTCTAGATCTGCAACCTGCAAGTCTGCTGGGCTACTTTGCTTTTTCCTTCTCTTTGGCTGCTTTGTTCACCTTTGGACAAAATTGTCTTCGTGAATAATCCACTCTGTGTCATTTCCTTTCACTTTGCTCTTCCTTTATAATTTTGAGTTGATGACTAAATCTCCAATACCCTAATCACTCATTGTGATCAATGGCTGAGATTAAATTTCAATCTCACTTGTGCTCAATAGTGGAGATTTATCTAAATCGCTAGTGCAATTAAATTACACTTTATTAGGCTTTTCATAACTTAAAATTAAAAGGCTCTCAACTTTAATAATTTACTTGAATAAAGTGAATACAAAAGAGAAAGGACTTTGGACAACTTCATACATGTTTGACACCAAACATGTGCAAAAGTTTCCGTCCAAACTACAGTCATCAACATCTCAGACTACCAATTCTACTTTTAAGGGGTGGAGATGGAGAGCATCGTAACTTACACATACTTGTGGGTTAGTTCTCAGGGCTTTGATTTGGATTTAGGAAGGATCTCTAGCCTTAGATCAACAAGGCTATGGTTCACTCGTTCTTCTTGAGAGATAGTGCTTTGATAACTAGTTTTAGGACATATTGTCAAAGACGCACCTAATGAATATTAGAATAATGCTATTTAGTGTTTAATGCTCATTCTTATTAGCTGTTGCTATTTTTATCATTTTAGCAGTTTCTTAGATGAAACTGGTTGTTTCTATTTCCTAATAGAAACTTGATGTTTCTATCACTGTAAATATCTCTGTATTACTTATTGAGCTTCATTTTGCTCATGAAAATCAATTCAATTCATTCATTGATTATGGTATTAGAGCACAGGTATCTTTCGAAATAATTTTTCATTGCTTGAAAATTCTATGGCTCATTTCAAAATTGCTTTTGGAATCTGAATTTTTTTTGGGCGTAAATTGTTTTTGGACGTCGTTGTTGAATTGTCTGTTCGATCCGAGGGTACCTGTTCCTAGAGTCTGGGACGTTTTTGGCTACGGTGTTCTTGCGCGATTTGCCATCCTAGTGGAGCTCCAACAGTGCTGGAATGGCGTCAGAGGCACTGTTTTTTGTCTTATTCTTGTGCGGCGCTGAGAGGCTGAACAACGTGGCTGCGGTATTCTTGTGGGCTGCATCGTGTGCCCAGGCACCGTTAGAGATTTAAACTTCCGACAAAGCTCGTTCTTGAGCCGGCACAGCTAACAACAGAAAACCGGACAGAGAGCACGAAAAGGATTCATATCCTTCCTCGACCCCGAGTCCTCCGTCCCCCGTGACTGCTCACTTTCGGCGAATCCCCATCATTTCACACATCTAGAACTAGTTAGACGCAGGCATTTGAGACGCTTCTACGCAGGCATTTGAGACGCTGACGGGCAGATCCACAGGCTTCGAAAGTTGCAATCAATCATTGCACGAAACATCAGCGGTCTCGACCGACGATCCAAGTGTCATTTCTACAGTCCGATTAATGTCGGGACAGAGAATTTCTGACACGGCCAACGTTTGAGAAATCTGCTCATTTCTACAGTCTGATTAATGTCGGGACAGAGAATTTCTAACACGGTTAGCGTTTGAGAAATCCACAATTTTCTTTTCTTCGCGTGGAAGGATTTTTTTTATTATTTTTTTATTTTTTCTTGTTTTTTTGTGTTGTTTGTTTTCTTTCTTTCTTCTGTGGATTCCAAGGTTAGTTTGCACATTGCTCTGCGACTTCTTTTTTTGCTGTATTTAAAATTAAAGTTTCTTGGCTGAGTTTGTTGTCGTGTTCATTACACCCGGACCGAGTTTCTGGCAGTGAGCTTCTACACACAAGTGCGTTTGAGTTCTCGTCAGAACGCCTTATTCGAGGGCCACACAGACTTTCAGAAATTTGGGCGTATAGGCCGAGCCTCATTTCCAGATTTGTATGGTGCGTAGTATTACTTCTTTGTAGTGCTGTGAGATTTTTTTCAAAAGATCGTACAGATGGGCAACTATTAGGCGATGAGATATTAGTTTTGTGGCCATAGTTCACTTCCAAATTAACCAAAATTGGTGGCGCAACCTCAGAAATTCCAATTCAGTAGTAAATCTTGCTTCTCAGTGTTCGATCCTGCGTGGCAGAAGCAACATTTGGCATTTCTTTTTTTCTAAATCTTTCAAAACAATTTTTGGTTCTATTTTTACACTAGCATTTGTCAAATTCTGTCCGGATCAATCGGATTTCCTTATTGCTTTCTTGGGAAACGTGCATATGGCTTCACTAACCAATCTAATGTTGTAAGGCAGTCAACACTTTAATGGCACAAATTATAACATCTGGAAACAGAGAATGTTGGCCATTTTTGAATATAGGCGTCTTGACCAGCTCGTTTTGAACAAATAGCTTCGTCCTGGTACAACTGGTACCGGTCAAGATAAGTTTGATGATCGAAATCGAGAGGCTGTTATGCTTCTCAAACTCTCTGTGACTGATGATCAGTTACCACAGATTCCTTCCGGTAAGATAGCTGTAGAAATCTGGCAACAGTTGAAGGAATTGCACGAGACATCCGACAAGAGCAGAGCTTTTTGAATATAGGCGTCTTGACCAGCTCGTTTTGAACAAATAGCTTCGTCCTGGTACAACTGGTACCGGTCAAGATAAGTTTGATGATCGAAATCGAGAGGCTGTTATGCTTCTCAAACTCTCTGTGACTGATGATCAGTTACCACAGATTCCTTCTGGTAAGATAGCTGTAGAAATCTGGCAACAGTTGAAGGAATTGCACGAGACATCCGACAAGAGCAGAGCTTTTTTTCTCAAGAATCAGTTGTTCTCCATCATGATGGACGAACATATGTTTTTACAGGAACATCTTAACAAGATTAAAGACATTCGAGATCAACTTGAAGCCATTGGTCAGACAATGGAGGAAGAAGATATGGTAGTCATCACTCTGAAAAGTCTACCACAATCTTATGAGCACTTCATAGAAACACTCAACATTACCTCCACTAATGTTGATCTGAAGTTTCCGGAGTTATGCACCAATCTCATGCAGCGGGATTGTTGGAAACAACAGTTTGGTAGTGGTGCTTCATCAGTTTCCTCAGAAAACGCTTTTGCTGCCAAATATTAGTCCTCTCAGTCTTTTCAGTAGAGAGGTTCTTCTCAGCCTTTTGATCTCGCTAAAAAGAAAAATGTGCAGTGTAATTACTGTCACAAGTTCGGTCATATGAAGAAAGATTGCCGACAGAGGATTGCTTCTGAGCAGAAGAAACAGGGAGGGTCCCATTAGACAGCAAATGTTGCAGAACATTCTGAGCAGACAGAATCTACCTTTTATGCCTTTATGGCTAAAAGGTCTTCAGATCATGTCCTGTCTTCTGCCTGGTACATTGACTCTGGTGCATCACGCCATTTCTCTCACCAGCGTGACTAGTTTATTGACTTCTCATCTTTCAGTGATTCCGTGGTATTTGGCGGAGGTGAAAAGTACATAGTGGTTGGTAGAGGTACAGCTCAGATCCAGTCTAGTGGGCGCACACTCATCTTCTTGAATGTGTACTATGTTCCTGGTATGAATTTGAAAATTAATTTGATGTCTGTCAGCCAGATTATGAGGAACTCTCCTCAGCTTGATGTAGTGTTCAGCGTGCACAAGTGGTCCATTATCGACAGGGAGACTAGTCTTACGGTTGTTGTTGGCCTAGAAGATCATGGTCTATACAAGCTTCTTGACACTGGTGATTCTCCTGAAGTGGCTCTAGCAGCTCGTGTTTCTCCCATAAGCACTGTGTGGCATCGGCGATATGGGCATCTAAACATGCAGTATCTCTCTTAGCTCTCTCGGGAGGGACTTGTGTCAGGGTTACCTGATATTCAGACACAACAGTTGGGAGTATGCGGCGCCTGTCAAGCTGGCAAGCAACATTGGTCTTCATTCAAGGATGGAGAATCTTGGTGTGCATCTAAGGTACTTCAGTTAATTCATGCTGATATTTGTGGTCCTATGAATACATCTTCTATTACTGGTTGCAAATATTTTTTTCTTATTGTAGATGATTTCAGTAGAAAGATGTGGGTGTATTTTCTAAAATATAATTCTGATGTATTTAGTACCTTTCACAAGTTTAAAACCTTAGTTGAAAAAGAGTTTGGCTGTAATATCATGACTCTTAGGACAGATGGGGGGGGGGGGGGGGATATTTTTCTGCTTTTTGCAACTTCTGTGATACTCATGGCATCAAACGCCAATTAACTACACCCTACACTCCTTAGAAGAACAATGTTGTCGAACGCCGCAACTGTACGGTTGTTGAAATGGCTCGTTCCATGTTACAACACAGGAGTGTTCCGAACAAATTCTAGGCTGAAGCAGTATTTACTGTTGTCTATCTTCTTAACTGATCACCTCAGAGTATTTGGCTTGGTTGCATATGTTTGGATTTCAGCTGCTAAGCGCTCTAAGTTGGATTCCAAAAGCCAAAAACTCATGATGACAGGGTACAATGATCATCACAAGGCCTATACGCTGATAGATATAGCCACTGGTCGTCTTAGCTTCAGTCGGGATGTAGTATTTGATGAAGACAGAGTATTCTTTCAGTCTCCTCCTTCTGAGCAGTGTTCTGAGGATCAACCTCATAGTGTTCTTCTTCCGGTAGGTCCACCTGATGGGAGGGATGATGTAGCATCAATATTTGATGATACACTACCTAAGCTTCCTCCGAAAAATAACCCTCCTCTTGCTACTCCTATTGTTCCTGAGCCTTCTCCACCTCCTCTTGATATTGGCTCCTCTACTCTCTGGCCTAAATGGTGGGCTAAAACCATTGGTGATCTCCGGATAATGAGCTCCTTGAAGGTAGAACTTCTAGACATAAGAGCAAACAACAGTCTACAGTAAATTTTGCTCTTATGGCTAACCTGCACAGTATTTTTGAGCCTCAAACCTATTCAGAGGCTAAGGGTACATCTGAGTGGGAACAGGCTATGGAAGTTGAATTCCAGAGTCTTCAGAAGAATCACACGTGGACCCTTTCTGATCTTCCTGCGGGAAAAAACCATCAGCGGTAAATGGGTGTATAAAGTGAAATACAAAGTTGAAGGAACCCTAGACAAGTATAAAGCTCGTCTTGTTGCTCGAGGGTTCTCACAGAAGGAAGGCATCGACTATGAGGAGACCTTTTCTCCTACAGCCAAGATGAGTACCATACGGCTTGTCCTTGCCGTAGCAGCTTAGTTCAATTAGAAAGTTCATCAGATGGATGTAAAGAGTGCTTTCCTAAATGGTGACTTACAGGAAGAAGTTTACATGACACAGCCTCCAGGATTCAAGGTTGCTGGTCAAGAACATAAAGTGTGTAGATTAGTTAAAGCACTCTATGGATTGAAACGAGCTCCTCCGGCTTGGTACATGAAAATTGATCAGTACCTGACAGATCATGGCTTTCAGTGGAGCCCATCTAATGCAAACCTGTATATCAAGCATACTGGTGATGATATTTTGTTTGTGGTTGTCTATGTGGATGACCTATTCATTACTGGCAGCTCTGCACATTTGATCCATGGTATCAAATAAGACTTATGCAACACCTTTGATATGACAGACTTGGGACTTCTTCATTACTGTCAGGGGGTTGAAGTCTGGTAGACTGAGAACAACATCTTTCTCTCTCAGTCCAAGTACGCCAAAAATCTTGTGGACAGGTTCAAAATGCAGGATTGCAAACTGGCCACGACTCCTATGGAACCAGGGCTCAAACTTTCAGCTCAGTCATCCTCCCCCCTTGTGGATGAAACTTAATTCAGGCAATTAGTGGGCAACCTTATCTACCTTATTGCCACTAGACCTGACATCAGTTTTGCAGTGAGCTGCATTTCCCGCTTCATGTCAGCTCCTAAGGTTGATCATTGGATAGCAGCAAAGTGTGTGTTACGTTATGTGCGTGGCACTCCTGATTATGGACTCTTATACACTCGAAGTTCCGATCCAATACTCAGTGGTTACACAGATTCTGACTGGGCCGGTTTGATTGATGACTGTAAATCTACAACTGGCTATGTGATTAGTCTAGGATTCGGTGCTGTCACCTGGACTAGTAAGAGGCAACAGGCAGTGGCTCTCTCCTCAACAGAAGCAGAGTATCGGGGAGCAGTTAGGGCATCTTGTGAGGCAGTTTGGCTTCGATGTATGCTTGCGGATATGCATGTTTCCCAGACATGTCCTACTCCCTTGTTCTGTGATAATCAAGGAGTGCTCAAACTTGCCAAGAATCTAGTCTTTCATGAACGAACAAAGCATGTGGAAACCCATGGCCACTACATTCGCCAGCTTGTTGAAGACGGATCTGTTCAGTTGCAATATATTCACACAATGGAGCAACCAGCAGACATCTTCACCAAGCCTCTTGGTCCTGATAAGTTTGTAAAATTCAAAGGGTCTATCGGTGTTGTAAATAGATTGAGCATTAAGGAAGGGTATTAGAATAATGCTATTTAGTGTTTAATGCTCATTCTTATTAGCTGTTGCTATTTTTATCATTTTAGCAGTTTCTTAGATGAAACTGGTTGCTTCTATCACTGTAAATATCTCTGTATTACTTGTTGAGCTTCATTTTGCTCATGAAATTCAATTCAATTCATTCATTGATTAATGAACAACATTATTATGCTTACGATTCTGTATGGCTTTGAGGTTTGGGGACTTTGTCTATTAGAGTCGAACTAGTCCATGATGAAGAGAGTTAAGGTGTTATGAATAAAATATAAATATAATAATAATAAGAAATAGTTAATTAAATAGTAATCAGTTAATGAAGAGGCATGTCCCTAAAGACATGACCATTCATGAAAGGGTACATGCCTTGGTATATAAAGCAGACTCTCATTTGCAACTAAATCATCTCACTTGTATTCAAATATTCTTATATAATATTACTGTCCTATCATGGATGTTTATATATTTCAGATCTTTTGAAGTAGTTTGCTGCGTATACGAACTTTGTTCATTCCATTTGGTATTAGAGCCACATTGGCTGATCTCGGCCTTTGGCCATCAACTCACTGTCAATTAGGTTGTTGTAATCGAAGTGTTTCACTTCGCTATATGAGCTTCTGGAGTTTCTCCATACTACAGGTCTTTGGCCATACATTGTTAAATAAAAAAAATAAATTATATATTATTATATATAAAATTAGAAAGGATATAAAAAAAGAATTTATATAAAATAAATATTAATAAAATTAAATTAACATGGCCGCAATCGTAACCACGGAGAGTAGCTGAGTCGCGCCATTCTCTTCTTGCCGTCGCAACCTCCCGACAACACTTGCCCAGCCATCGCCCATGCACGCGAGTTCGTCATTCGCCAACGGCAACACACCACCACGTTCCCGTCGCCAGAAGCTCTCGTTTAACAGTCCGTGCCCTGCTCACCATACATTCAGTTGCCACGCTCACCATCACTACCCCCCCCCCCCCGTCTCACCCCGATCCCTCACGCTACATTTCGACAAAATAAAATAAAGCTCACCTGACTGCCACAACCATCGCCAGCTATTATCTCCACTGCAACCCTTGTGCCACCCTTCAACCACATCTATCCACCCTTCGACCACCCTTGCACTAGTCGGGCCGCTCGAGCCACCCTTCGACCACATCTATTCGTTGCAACTTGAGATTGCCATTGTCCACTTGCCGTCTGCAACAGGAAGTTCCACGGTCCACCGACTGCACCACCCGACAAAGGCAATACCTTCACTGTCGTGTCGCAACAGAGAATATCACTCGACATTGTGCATCCTCAACCGTTGTCTCCCCGTCTGCTTTTCTCTGCAAGCAGACTCCGGAACTGTTGACTAGACGCCACCACCATTTCAGAGTTCAATCTCGATTAATCCGCCGCCAACCTTGAGTCGCCCCCCCTTTTTTGCATGCAACCTTCCATTCTTCACTCCGATCGCTGCTACAGACTCTATTGTCTGCTTGAATTGTTGTCTATGCAGTCAGTTATGTTAGACCATCCCCCACCTTGGCACAAGACACCGCAACCTCTTAAATTATTTAACATATGAATATCAGAATTGAACTATAGTTGGAATCCCGTTTTTAGAGAGAATTTCGAAAAGACGTCAATAGGATAAAATTGAGGAACACGACACTTGGAGTGTCTGTTGGGAAATAAATAAGGATTTGTTTTTGTTCTACATGGAAAAAGATTATATAAAATGAACAAGTTCATATAAGAACTGGAATATCACGAGGTTTCATGCCGTTGAAGAGGAGCAAACAAGGAAGAAACTGTCTAAAAGGAAAAGTACTCGAGCCCTTCGCAAAAAGCACTCAAACAAGTCTCCTCTACAAGCATGTGGCAGCGAGAAGTCCAAAGGAAAAGTCATTGATGATTTTGCCTTATATAGTCCCACATCCACACCTCTTACTTGGTCATCTAATCTTTATGTGAAAGAATTATTAAATGCAAAACAAAGGTTGGAGGTTTTAGAAGCTAAAGGGCAGGAAAGAGATCATAAAATTAATATAATGATAGCTGAGAACAAGGCTTTAGCAGAAAGCAATAAAGCATTAAAAGAACAAGTGGCATTGCTACAGGAAGCTCTCCTGATAGGGAAGATAGAATGATAACGCATGAAGGCGGATGTGCAAACATAAAGAAATCTGTAGTGGAAAGTACATAGGTGGTGAATGTGAAATCATCTTAGGATAAAGGGAAAATGATTTCCCAAATAAATAACCCTGAAGAGAACGCAAGAGAAGAAACGGAAGGAGATTCCACCAAAGTTTTCAAAACTTGGGTTCAAGTTATTAGCAATTCTTCTAATAAGGAAGGAGAAACAAATACTCAGGTTGACAACATGCAAGATGGTGAAGGCAAGGAAAGACAAACTAGGGCATCAAACATAATTATTAAAGGGGTGAAAGACTATGGGAAAAATGAATGTACTCTAGACCTTGCAAGAGACTTCTTGAAAGACAAGTTGCTATGGCAAGGACAAATATGCCAAGCATGGAGGGTGGGTAAGTTTAATGGGGAGAGAGACAGGCCCATAAAAGTCATTATGCCTAGCTTGCATGATAAATATATCATTCTAAGCAAGAAACATCTCTTGAGGGGTTCTCGTTTTTTCCTAGAAGAAGATTTAACTGTAAAACAACAAGAGTAAAGAAGGGAGGAAATTTTAAAGGTTAGGATAGCAAGAGATGAAGGCAAGAGAGCATGGATTTAGAAAGGGAAAGCTGTGATAGCGCAATCGGGACTTCCTTCCAAAACGGAGCAGTAAGCTGGTAATAAAGAAGAGGCAACAAACTCTTCAACAGGAAATCAGAAAGCAAGGTCAACATGGGGAGGCAGGGACAAAGACTCAAATGTGAGTCTTGCATGTCAAAATAAATAATAATCAAGTCATACCCAGGTTTCCTTAAGATTAGTTTGTTGGAACTGCAGAGATTACCCATGGAGACGAGGACTTGAGTTAGGGCCTATTGCAGAAGATAGAGACATAATTTGCCTCATAGAAACACATAAGCATGAAGGGTGCAAGACACCTCGGTTTGAAGGATACTAGAAGATGGTAGTGTGGAACAAGGCAACAGGGAATGGCAAAGGGCACGGGGGTATCATGGTTTTAGTAAGGGAGAAAGAAGGTCGTCTCATTCAGTTAGAAAAATAAAACTCAAATAAGCAAGTCATTTGGTTTAAAATATCAGAAAATAGAAACCACATCAGAATTGCAGTATGCTATTTTGCGCCGCAGGTTTCAAAAATCTACAAAGGTAGAGGGCTTGACCACAAAGATCCATTTGCAGCCATAAAAGCGGATATTGCAACATATTCGCAGCTAGGTGAAGTCCTTATAGTGGGTGATTTCAGTGCTAGGACTGCAAGTGAGCAAGCTAGCATTCTTTGTTGTAAAGATGATTGTGATCCTATTTGGCTTACAAAAGAAAGTAATCATCAGTGGGAAAGAATTTCAGAGGACAAGGGCTGCAATCTCTTTGGTGAATAATTACTTACTCTATGTGGGGCCTTTGATTTAATCATTTGTAATGGCTTGACTAGATGGGCAAAGTCCGATAATTTCACTTGCAATACTTACAATGGAGCAAGTGTGGTAGATTATGTAATTTGCTCACATGGTTTGTGTGAGAACAAGGAGGAAGTTTTGATTGGAGATCAGTTGTGGGACTTAAAATTAGATCACAAGCCAATTTGTTTATGTTTCTCTTGGATTGGAAAGAAACAATTAGAGTAAAAATTCAGCAAGATTAGGATGTAGAGAATAACTGATCAAGAAATCTCTTTGGGTCCTAGCTCTGATACCATAAAACAGTGCGAAACACGCATATGGATTTCCAAATGAGTTAATGAATTGATTGAGCAACAATACTCAATAATAATACAAAGATATTTACAAAGATAGAAACATCAAGTTTCTATGTAAAGAATCAGTTTCATCTAAGAAACTGCTAAAAGAATAAACTTAGCAACAGCTAAAAGAGTGAGCATTAAACTAAAATAGAAATATTCTAATACCCTCCCTTAATGCTCAATCTATTTACAACACCAATAGATCCCCTGAATTTTACAAACCTATCAAGACCAAGAGGCTTGGTGAAGATATCTGCAGGCTGCTCTGTTG
The DNA here is from genome assembly GCA_000404065.3 of Pinus taeda. Taxonomy (NCBI): domain Eukaryota; kingdom Viridiplantae; phylum Streptophyta; class Pinopsida; order Pinales; family Pinaceae; genus Pinus; species Pinus taeda. The sequence goes on along the minus strand of APFE030055090.1, from coordinate 29,843 downwards.
TGGGAACATATCCCAATTGAACGGATCCGTCTTCAACAGGCTGGCGAATGTAGTGGCAATGAGTTTCCACATGTTTTGTTCGTTCATGAAAGACGAGATTTTTGGCGAGTTTGAGCACTCCCTGATTATCACAAAACAAGGAAGTAGGACCTGTCTGGGAAGCATGCATATCTGCAAGCATATGTCAAAGCCAAACTGCTTCACAGGATGCCTTAACTGCTCCTCGATACTCTGCTTCTGTTGAGGAGAGAGCCACGGCTTGCTGCTTCTTATTAGTCCAGGTGACAGCACCAGATCCTAGACTAAACACATATCCAGCTGTAGATTTACGATCATCAATCGAACCAGCCCAGTCAAGATCTGTATAACCACTGAGTATAGGATCAGAACTGCAAGTGTATAGGAGTCCATAATCAGAAGTGCCACACACATATCGTAGCACACGCTTGGTTGCTATCCAATGATCAGCTTTAGGGGCTGACATGAAGCGGGAAATGTAGCTTACTGCAAAACTGATGTCTGGTCTGGTGGCAATAAGATAGATGAGATTGCCTACTAATTGCCTGAATAGAGTTTCATCCACAGGAAGAGAGGATGACTGAGCTGAAAGTTTGAGCCCTGGTTCCATAGGAGTCGTGGCTGGTTTGCAATCCTGCATTCTGAATCTGTCCCCAAGATTTTTGGCATACTTGGATTGAGAGAGAAAGATGTGTTCCTCAGTCTGCCAAACTTCATCCCCAGAACAGTAGTGAAGAAGTCCCAAGTCTGTCATATCAAAGTTTTGCATAAGTCTTGTTTGATCCCATTGGATCAAATGTGCAGAGCTGCCAG
>APFE030055090.1:11223-23785 GCA_000404065.3 Pinus taeda | reverse complement strand
TGTGGTAGACTTTTCAGAGTGATGACTACCAGATCTTCTTCCTCCATGGTGCGTCCAATGGCTTCGAGCTGATCTCGAATATCTTTAATCTTGTTGAGATGTTCCTGTAAAGACATATGTTCGTCCATCATGATGGAGAACAATTGATTTTTGAGAAAGAAAGCTCTGCTCTTGTCGGATGTCTCGTGAAGTTCCTTCAATTGTTGCCAGATCTCAGCAGCTGTCTTGCCAGAAGGAATCTGTGGTAACTGATCATCAACGACAGAGAGCTTGAGAAGCGTAACTGCCTCTCGATTTCGATCATCAAACTTGTCTTGATCGGTGCCAGCTGTACCAGGACGAAGCTCCTTTTTGAGAACGAGCTGGTCAAGACGCCTATATTAAAAAATGGTTAACATTCTCTGTTTCCAGATGTTGTAGTTTGTGCCATTGAAGCGTTGACTACCTTCCAACATTAGATTGGTTAGTGAAGCCATCTGTCTGTTTCTCAAGATAGTGAGATCTGACTGATTTGAACAGAATCTGATAGATGCTGGTATATAAAATAACCCGAATTTGCTCTTTGAGGAAGAAATACCAATTGCTGCTGTTTACCACACAGGATCAAACTTGAGAAGCACAGTTTAGAATAATCACTGAAAAAAATTCTGAGTTTTGTGCTACCACTTCTTGGTATTCACGATGAATATACGCAAGTAATGATACAGTCACAATATATCAAAAATATATATTGAAATATCAAAATATCGATCCGCTGTCTATATTCGCAGTCACTGACCACACCAAAAAAAATTAGCAGTTTTGGACCACGCAAAACAGAATACGGATCACTGATACAGAGTAATCGTTTGCCTGAGATGAAAACGTGCTGACTGTGGGAGAAAAAATATAACGTGATTACGTCCTTTAATTTTTATTGTGTGATAACACGAAACTGGAATAGTCGTGTTTGAATGTGGCACGGATTGCGGGAAAACTGGAACAGTCGTGGCACGAAATGTGAAAACTGGAACAGTCGTGTGAAGAAGCCTTTGAATCCCGAAGAATGCAGAGGTATTCCTGTTTACTGAATAGAAAAAAATAGATGCCTCGCTGTCCGACAACGCTAGTGACAGATCCGCAAACTGATATACGAGTTTTATTTAAAAAAAAACTGAAATGGCCCACGCTCACCACAAACTGGAGTAGATGTGCCCGAATTTTTGATAACAGGAATACACTGACGGATCCGCAAACTGATACACGAGTTTTATTTCATAAAAAACACTGAAATGGTCCACGCTCACCGTAAACTGGAGTAGACGTTAACGCACAACACTTTTACACTTGAAACAACAGATACGAGCGACTTCACCTGGATAATGGAAACCACCACGGATCGAGCCTGTATGAGTCGCGTCTTTGAGTCTGGCTAGCGAATAGTTCGAGCGGGGTCTCAGTGGAATAGCATGTAAAAAAAATCGCGCGATACACCACGAGTTCCCGACCCACTTTTATCCTCGACTCTCGCTTGTAAGAAATTCTGGTATGCTGCCAAAGCACTGTTGAAACTCAGAGTGACCGTCCCCTTCAATATTCAGAACAGAACTAAAAATGTAGGGTTTGACTGTTACTTAACCTTCTGATATTGACGCCAACAACAGACAGGTATTCACTCTGCTAGAAGAAAACTGGAATTCGCACAAACAAAGAACCCTCGGCTCTCGTAATTCCACAAAACCAAGAATCCACTTCTGTATCGAGATAGACGACTGTAAGCTTTTATCACAGTGAGCAGAGCCGAAGCTAAGACTCGGTTAAGGCTATCTGGCTTACAGAGGGCTCGACCTTAGAAGGGATTGACAGAAAAAACTCACAAGATTAGGATGCAAAGAATAACTGATCAAGAAATTTCTTTGGGTCCTAGCTCTGATACCATAAAACAATGGGAAACACGCATATGGATTTCCAAATGAGTTAATGAATTGATTGAGGAATAATACTCAATAATAATACAAAGATATTTACAAAGATAGAAACATCAAGTTTCTATGTAAAGAATCAGTTTCATCTAAGAAACTGCTAAAAGAATAAACTTAGCAACCGCTAAAAGAGTGAGCATTAAACTAAAATAGAAATATTCTAATAAAAACTTGGATGCAACAAAATAACAAATGGTTTAGTAAATGGGGTATTGGTTTGAATGCATGTCCCATAAACAACAAAGAGATAAAAGATTTTGTTGTGGAAAAGTTCCACAAGCATACGTGGGATAAGGAGCTAGGAAAAAAGAAAAATTACTATATTGAAGTGTTTAATCCCACTCATAGTCATCAACCAAAAGCATACATAGAGGCCAATATCTCTTGGAGAGCCAAAATTCTTATTGCTTAGTTAAGGACTAATTCTCATCAACTAAGTTGTGAAACAGGGTGCTGGAAAAGGCCAAAGGAAGTGTGGGAGGAAAGAGTATGCATTTTTTGTTCTTCTGGAAAAGTGGAAAGAAAATAACATTTCATTTTAGAATGTGAGGCCTTCAAAGACAACAAGAGAAGTTATGCAGATATGCTCGCAGCTAGCTCTTGGGATAATCTATTTAGCGAGGGGTTTGTTGAGAAGTTTGGAGCATTTATTTTGAAGCTTCACAGAAAAGGGCTGAATACATCAAGCAAATGAATAAGCAATCTGTCCCATAGGCTATGTTTAGCCTTGTAGACGTTAAAAATAATTTCTTTCTTTCTTCTTTCTATTCATCTTAACCCACGAAAAAATAAAACAAAATAAAAAAAAATTAAAGTTAACGATTTTAATCTTGCAGAATCTCACGCTGTGGGATACACTATTATATTATATGAGCAACCCTTCTTTATATTTGAAGTTAATGAAAAATGCAGACCATTAAGTCAATTTATCTTGAGGTGTTAGTTTATTGAAGGTCAAAGTTAGTACTTTTAAGTTCATTAAAAGGGTTCTTTACGCTCCCTCTAAACAAATAAAATATTAAAAGAATATATATTTATCATAAAATACAAAGTGATGGTGAAAATGTTTTTTATATATAAGGAAAGGGAGTGGAGGAGATTAAATTATTAAAAAAGGAAAATTAAATAAAAATAAAAATATTATATTAAACGAATTTATGAAGAAAGGTACCAAGTAATTGGAAAAATATAATTACAAAGAGGAGAAATATATATTAAGGATTTTTATAAAGTCTATATATATAAGTAAATAATCAAGGAGGTAAATTAAGTGAAGAAAAAGCAAAAAGATGGGGTCCACAAGAAGCACTGGTTTCTTTTCAAAATGTCCTTTTTGTTCAAAAGGATATCCTAATGGTGCAGAGGCACTTAGAAATCAAAATATTGTCTGCACAAAATGTTACAAAACTTTTGCTTTAGATGAATATCTAAGCGATTCACAAAAACAATCATTAGCAAGAGATGTAGAACAATTAATGGCAATATTTAGGCGACAACATGCAGATTTTAATAAGGAAACGAAGAAAATAGAATCCAAATTGCAAGTTGAATGCCCATCATCACGCCTACAAAACTATGTAATCCATTGTACCGAGAAAGTGTAGTTGGAAGATCAAGAGAAAGAGAAAATAACCAAACTTCGACAAAACAAGAAAGCGTTACAACAAGAATATGAAGATCTTGCGGATATGCATTACAAAGAAGTAATGGAAAAGGACGAAGAAATTTCTTGCCTTAAGGATCAGATTGAAAAATTAATTGCACAAGTCAAGAATACTAAGGTCACAAAGAAGGAGCTCAAGAAGCACCTATTTGAACAAGAAGAGGAAAGTTTATGTTTAAAGAACTTTAATAAAAATATATTAGAACAAATCAAAAGTTTAAAACATGAAGAGAAGGACATTAAATCTAAAGCCAACAATTAAGAAAACTGAGAACTTTCATGTCTAAGGAATCATAATCAAAACCTTCTTACGCAAAGAAAGAATTTTAAAAGTGACAAAAAGTCGCTAAAAGACAAGTTAGAACAACTAACTCAAGAAGAAGTATCGGAATCCCCAGTCATAACAGTCCAAGTTGAAGATAAGGGAACGAATATTGATGTAGTCAATATCACAATTCAAGAAGAGGATAAACAAGTTGAAGTGAAGATGTTCTCAAAAGTTGCAGTTCAATTAATGTAAATTGCAAGTGAAGGTTTCACAATTAATCAAGTGACTTTTGTACTTGAAAGGAATCAGATTCCTTCAATAAACCACAAAATTACCACAAAACAAATTGAGAAATCACATGACAAGAACTCCTTATAGCCATCCAAATTATAAAAGCAGATATCGCAACCAGAAACAAGCGACTTATGTTCCCAAGAACGACGATGTTGCCATAATTCAATATTATGATAAAAATCCATCTCAAGTTTTTAGTAACCGCAAGATTCCACAGAAGATTGATTTAGGATGGTCAGATCCCTTCTTAGCACAACAATTTTGTTTATCTATTAAAAGATCCTGTCATCATGCATCAACAAAGATGATAACTCCAAGAATTCGAAGAGTTCTGAAAGATGCGAAAAGATTGAAAGAAAAAGAAACAGAAGATTATGCCTTGTCAACAATAAGCTTTGAGGACAAAGCTTTTTGAAGAGGAAGGCAATGTTACGAATAAAATATAAATATAATAATAAGGAATAGTTAATTAAATAGTAATTAGTTAATCAAGAGGCATGTCCCTTAGGACATGACCATTCATGAAAGGGTACCTGCCTTGGTATATAAAGCAGGCCCTCATTTGTAACTCAATTATCTCACTTGTATTCAAATATTCTTATATAGTATTACTGTCCTATCATGGATGTTTATATATTTCAGATCTTCTGAAGTAGTTTGCTGCGTATACGAACTTTGTTCATTCCATAAGGTCCTCATTTTTTGTAACATTGTCAAGAGCAAGAGTATATCTCCTCATTACATCTTTTAGGTGGAGTTTGTAACTCACCCCTTTCAGTTTGAGACCATTTTTGGATTGGTTTATCTTTAGCATCATGTTCGAAGCGTTGTCGTCTTGACCATCAATAGGGATTAGTAGCCTTACCTTTCATATTATTCCTTATAGCCTTGATTAGTCCTCTTGGGTGGGTTTGTTGCTTGTTTGTGGCAGTCACATGCCTATTATAGTTAGTATCTCAAAATATTGTGTTCCCTTGCTCAGAGATGCCCTTGGTCAACTCTTATTGACTAAATAGGAGGTGAATAGAGTTATTTGAGAGGGCATTTACATGCAATATATTCAAATTACTTGGACTGCCCCTAGGTTGGCTAAATCCCAAGATGGCCTTCTATGCAAAGCACTTCATGGAGTTGAAGGATGAGTGGATTTTTTAACTTCTTTACACATTTTTTCACTGGATATTGCTCTTTCGGTCCTATTGGGGCTGTTTTGGGTTGGCTCACATTAACTTTGGTTGGAACTTGGATGTTGATCATCATATCACATGGGTGGATGGGATCTTCTAGCTCTTCCATCCCCAGGAGATTGAGACATAAATATACTTCAACTTTTGCTGCCTCATATACTATGTTATCTGTGGTTGGTATTATTGCTGTTTTAGCAAGTCGTAGAACTCCATCCCCACCTTCTTTTGGTGGTTTTACTAGTGGTGGTTGCCCTTATTCATGGGAGAGCATCTTGGACATTGATCTCACTCACTACGACCTTCCTCCCAACTTGAGACTAACAGGGTGATTATATCTTTCTTTTCAGCGCTCCTAGCTGACAAGGGCACCAGGAGATAGGCATCAAACAACACAATATCAGACGTCAAATCCATTGGACCATGAGAGGCATTCCAAGTTCCCCCCTTTGAGACCCTTATGGAGTTGTTTTCTTAGATCTTGGGACAATTTACATAGTACCAATAGACAATTGACTAGCTCAAATATTGATAGTGGGTTGCATCGTCTAGGCAATGAAACATACAAGGGCACCAAGGGTTAGGCAGCAAACAACACAGTTCAGACATCAAATCTATTGGACCATAAGAGGCATTCCATGCCCCCCCCATTGAGATCCTTATGGAGTTACTGTCTTAGATCCTGGGACAATTTACATAGTACCAATAGACGATTGACTACCCCAAATATTGATAGTGGTTGCATCATCTAGGCAATGAGACATACCCATAGGCCAAATAGACAAATTCTTCCAGCTCTTCTAGGTCTCCTAGTCTATCATATATTAAGAGTTTCTTCCCTATGGCCTTGTATATGTTAGAGGATATTTAGATATTGAGATTCTTGGCTCAGGGGAGGGAAGCTGCCCTTCCTTTTCACTCTCAAGCGATGGCATCAGGTGGCATTGAGGTTCCCTTCTGAGTAATCCCCCGTGAGACACTCCTTTTCTGAGGGTTTCAGTTCTTAGCAGTGCCAACATTTTTATGGCTGCATTACTGCTTTCTATTCCATTTGATTTTAGACTGTAGAGTTTAGACATTAGATCTGCTTTAATCTTGCTTTATTGGAGTGCCCTTTGTGCTTCTACTTTATAATGACACTGATGTACTTGGCAGTCCCATTGACCTATTTCTTGTCATTTGTTGGACAGTAAAAAATTTATCTTGTCCTTTTCTTTTGTCTTAATTGATTCTTTCTCATTGTTACTCTTAGACTTGTAACTACAGGTGAATTAGAATTCAACAGTATTATTTGTCAACTAATTCTTCTTGTTTGAGCTATCTACGCCCATAATAGCTTGTATTATTTATTTCCACATTATGGAGTTGTAAGAGTATTTAGATTGTGTATGCATGATGAGTATGTTGAATTTTCATGGTTGGTAATGCTAGGCATCTGATGATGCAAGAAGAATGGTTGAAGAGGCAAGGGCTGTTGCCCATGCTGAAATTGAAGTTGCTAGATTAGCTGCACTCCGGGTTGAACAAGCCTTAGAGGAACAACAAAAGCTATGCAAAAGTACAGAGAAGCAGGTGTGTCTATGATTCTGTTGAGTAGCAATGTAGAATAGCTATTTTTTCTGATGGTGGTTAGCAGGGTCTGATTACACTTTTCCTTTATAGATGTTTTGGAACACTTAATGTTTAATAAAATCATATTCCTTCAATATTTTTTGCTACCTTTTTACTTTGTAGAAAAGGTAAGTAAAGAATTGATTCACATAAATTATATTGAAACAGTAAAAGTCTTCTGTTTTTACATTATTCCTGGATTTCTTTCAATGTAAAAATGCTACAGAAGCTGGAATGTTAATGTTAGCACAAGGTATAACTACCATGAATTCTTTTAGGCATCTTAGTTCTACTTCACCTTTGTGATAGCAAATCAATTCTTTCTTAAGCATCCATGCTATGCACATCTCGCAAAGTAACTTGGAGTTGGGAGCCTTAAAAGTGTGCAGTTGCGTTTGTCATAATGTATTTAATGTGCAATAGGTTTTGAATCTTGATGTTATGTGCAATCCTTGGGGAAGATCACTAACGTTGGTCATGACACGTTGCCTTTACCTTTTGTTTCTTCATTCTATCACTGGATTCATAGAAATTAGAGTACTGATATGACTGTTCTTTACATAGCTAAAGGTGCATGCACACATATTCACACCATGTTAATTTGTGTGCATCATTTGGAAATTGAGTATCTTAATTTTATCCCATGCATGATGACGTTATTGAGTCAATTTTAGTAAAATCTACATTGAAATGGAAAGAAGAGTATTTGCATTCAAATCCATTTAATGATCATCTAAGCACAATAATTTGGGTTGAAGAATTCTAGTTTGCCCTGTAATGTGTCACTGTGTCATTTAGATTGCGGCATACTTTAAAAGGAATCATTTTCTTTCCAAGTTTCTTGCCTGTTCTGTTATGTAGTGAAAGTTAATCCAGTGCCATCTAAACCCAATAGGTAGTGTTACTGCTTAAACTCTTTCCTAAGGGAAAAGTCCCAAACCAGCAGGAGAGCCTAGGAGCAACTACAGGCAAGCCAACCACTGTCACCTTGGTGGCCTTGCTTCTTGCTTTAGGGTTAAGAAAGGCTTCCTAACCTAAGGGGGGATTCCCTATAGGTCAAACTAAGTCAGATCTTTGAGTAGGGGTTGGAATTTCTTCAAACTTAGATTTGACAAATAACTACTTTATCAGCAAATGGTTTGAATTGAATGTCGTTGCAGCATGCTTCAAGAGCGAATGACTAGGATATTTTTTTGTTCATCAATCACTTAAGTGCTAAAAGAAAACACTCTTGATGACCAATATTTACCTCGATCATCCAAAAGAGATCAATGATTAATGTGATCGCTCATGATGAGTCATGTCGCCATGTGCTTGTTAAACTGCTGCTGTTAATTGAATGTTGTGCCTAGAAAAATATAGCAGAGTATGATCACTTAATTCTCAAATGTCACTATTTATTTACACTTGAAGGCTTTTGATTTTGACCAGCCAGAGGCGCCTCTTAACAGTTCCAAGTGGAGAGGCTTAGGAGGCTGCCCACAGGTTACTGTTCATTGAATGCTACCACACGGACTTAAGACGTCAGTGACAAGATCTAAGTACCGTAACACAAGGGAAATATTGAATATGTAAATGAGTGCGTACAGAACAGTGTCTGAGAGTGCATAAATGATTCAGATTATAATGCCCATTAATGTTAACCAGTCCAAGCATATGTAAATTTTCAGTGATGCTTCAAGTCAACAAGTGAAATGTTAAATGTAACTATGAACTCAATATTCTGGAATTATTCATTACCAATATTTGAACTGAACACTAGTTCAGAACCTGTGATGTCACACAAAATGTTAGCAATGATTCTGAAAGTGCGCAAAATCTCCTTTCTTCTACCGGTGATCAAGATAGGCTAACAACAATGAGTGTTATACAAACCCTAGGCTAAAATTATATTTAATAATTTATTCCTTATTAACAGATCTGCAACAGTTTAACAGAGCATTAGATATAGAAACAAAAATCTGAAAACAAGAAAGACAATAATAATAACCATATACAGAAATGGCATCAAGGCTTTTTATTATAAATCAAATGTAAATGAGTACACCTGTGGAGTAGAATATACTGACTTGGGTCGCTATGTGCTCCTTTGTGGGAGGGTTTTCTTTCCCTTGGCTGTATGCTGATGTTGTCATGTCCCCAACAAATAAATTAGCTAAGATAAATTCCCAATTTTGCAATTTTGACACTTGATGCGTATTTCGGTAATTGGACTTAGGAGAAAATGGGTAGGAGACTTATTTTAATTTTTGCAAAGGAAGGAGGGTCAACTTAGGAGGAAATGAAAAATTAAAAGGTTGGTGGGTAGTGGGGGACACACAAAGGGAGAAATCTAACCCTTGGAGAAATTTGATCCACAAGGAGGGAAAGGCTCAAGGGGGTTCGAATTAATGGAAACCACAAGGAAATGGAGGGGCAGCAAAATCCAAGGAGAAAATCCCAGCTCTCTTTCGGTGAACTAAAACCCTAGGAGAGATTTTTGAGCTGATTGAAGAATTGCTTGTGGTGATTGTGAGCCTATTCGACCATTTCCTTAGCCAGTTCGAGCTTCTAGGAGGGTGCAGGGCCAAGAATCGTACCACTCAGTTGAGGGGATTTCTGAGGGAGTTTCAGCTCTAGAATTTAGAGCAATAACCTCCGTGGAGGGACAAGCTTTTGTGGTAAATTGCAGGGCTGGAAACTTGATAACTTTAGGCAACAATGGTATGTTCTATGCTTTAGAACAATTTTACTTCAATTTCTTTATTAGCCCAATATTAATATCCAATTTAGCAATCACATCAACATGATAGTAAAATGCAGATAGAACATAAATATAAACAGTAGAAGACAAGCCAATTGTCATGTCCCTTCTCAAATACATTTGTAACAGGGTGCTGCTACACAATTTTGTACAATTTTGGCTAAGGAAGAGAACCCATCATTTTCGACTTAGGGACTTAGGAGGCAATTCAACTTTATTTGAGTGCTAGTGGAATGTGGGGGCCACCCACATAATAATTCGAATTGGGCCATTCAAATGGCTTGGAGGGAAGTCAAATAGGTGGATGGAGGGGCCCACATGAGGCAAGGGAGGCCCAACGAGTTATAAGGAGGGAGAAACTCTCATTTTGGGCTTCATTCTTACATCTTGCAAACAAATTACTTGACTGTTCGCTTTGCTATTTAGCTGAGTCAACTGGCTGTTTAGTCACGAATCTCTCAAGCGGGAGATTCAACCTCTACTTTGGGGGACCTTCCCTGCTCGCCCTAGAGAGGCAGTTCCATAGGTATTTCAGGAGTTTCGGGGGTGTGCTACAACACTTCCATTCAACGTAGAGCAGGGAGTGCGTATTTATGGACAGCTGGGAATTACGCAGAGGGAGTTTGGAGCCATCAAAGATCAAGTGTTTGCCGGGAGAGTTAGTGGACTGAGAGAGCAACAATAGGCCAACATTCTCTGTGAGTTTGGGAGCTAGCAGAGCCAACATTCCAGCAGTTCGAATTTCTGGGCTTGGGGGCAGTGCAAAGGCATTTCCAGTAGTTTTCATGGAGCTTGGGAGCAGGTGCCATAGGCTGGAAGCACCCCATCCGACAAGTCAGGGATTTGATAATAGGGGTCAACTAGCATTTTGGGACCATTTTTGGGAGGATTTACAGGCAGTTTCCAATAGGCCGAGTTTTGCAGTTACAACTGAAGTTGGGCTTCAAGGGGGTCGAATTTCAGAAGTCTAAACCAACCAAAATCCTTTGTGGGTTTTTCTGGGTTTAGGCCAAGGAGTCTGGGGTTAAAAGCACATAATTTTTTGGGCATAGGAAGTGGACCTTTCAACCGTTTGAACTTCAGCAGAAAGGTAGTGTTTTGGGCAGTGCAGTGCAGATTGGTGCAGCAGTTGGAAAACCTTCAGTTCAACCATTTTCTCACTTGGGTTTGGTCATGCTTGTCCATTGAGACAAGCCCAGGTGCACCATCTCATTATCCATTGTATTTTTCCTTCAGAAAAGTAAAAAAATGGCTCAACAGTTCCTTAGTTGCAACATTTCCATGGGTGTTTAATGTGTATTTCGTTTTTATAATTTGCTGCACAGATTATTTGCTTTATATCACTTATATTCCTATTGAGGATCATTACACCAAGACAAGAGGACACAAGATGTGGCATCAGCCAAGGGAAAACCCCAATGTGGGTAAACCCTTGATCAATTCTTCTTTAGTCTTCAATAGTTCAGCAGAGAGAGAGAGATAGTACAATTTACAAACCTAATAATTTATAACAGCAACAAAAGAGCCCTAACTAGAAAAGTCAATGCTGGTCAACGGGGTTAGATTCGACCCTCAACAATTCGGTCAACTTTAGTCAACTTTGGCCTCCAAACAACAAGATGAATCAACCCTCAAAACAGTCAAATTCAGCCCAGTAAAAGTTTGGTCAAACAGTCCACCTACGGGAGCCCTGACCACAGTGAATGATTTGCCTCGATTTCTGTGCCTAGAAATGCGGGCTGGCCAAACAGAGATAGCCCTCACAAAAACACAGTCAAAGGTGGTCAATGCATGGTCAACGAAGTCCAAACAACCTCCTGAATTTTTCGGTCAAATCTGGTCAACGCAAGGGCAACAAGAAAACAACCTTTCCTTGCATGTGTGGAGAGAGAGAGAAGCCGAGAAATCCGTACTCAATCATGTGAGGAGAGAGAGATGTGTGAAGATGAAGTGTGTCCAAATGAGGACGAGGCATCATGTATTTATAGTCAAACGTTGAGGATGAATAGACGTGACTGTTGGGCTTTTGAGCCAACATGAGTTTGCTGGCTGACCTTGACAATTTGTCCATAATTAAAATAAATTCATAACTTCATTTGTACATGTTAGAATCAGATGATCTCTAGATCAATCCTACACCTCTCGGAGAGAGGAATCTAAGAAAAATATTTGCTGTCATAGATAAGATGATCCATGTGGAGTTTGGCCCTAATTGCCAATTTTAACACTCCCTCTCAACTAGGGAGTACTCCACCTGCCAATCCATCTGCCAATCTGTACTATCTCTGCCATCAATGCACTACTTTGCTGAACTATGAAGAAGAAGAAGTGATTGAGACTGTATCATACCATTCTCTACTGACCCGAAGTCAGTCCCAATCAAAAGAGAGTGTCTCATACCACTCTTACTGACCCGAAGTTAGTTCTAATCAAAAGAGTGTCTCATACCACTCTTACTGACCCGAAGTTAGTTCCAATCAAAAGAGAGTGTCTCATGCTACTCTTACTAGCTCGAAGTTAGTTCCAGTTAATCCTAGATCAATATCGATCATCCTAGCATAGGGAGTACGGTAGTACACGATGTGTCCATTGGTAGTACTATGGTCTCTATCCTCGTTTCCCTACTCATTGGCGGTACTTCCCATGAGTCCCAGAGTGGATGGGTAGGATGTCTCAGCAGGAGAAGGATGAACCACTCGTCTTGCCCTATGTTACTTGGGAACGGGAGCGAAAGCGGGGAGCGGGAGCGGAAGCGGGAGTGGGAGCGACCATTTTCAGAAGCTCCTGGTTTGGGAGCGAATCCGGGAGCGATTTTTTAAAAATATATATATTTTTTAT
>APFE030055087.1:774-11178 GCA_000404065.3 Pinus taeda | reverse complement strand
TACACATGTCAACAATCTCAACCCATTGGTTAGGTATAAGCTTATGCACATTATTTCCTAATTTTTAACCACAAATTCTCTTAAAAGGCTTAGAATTAATAAAGATTGGAAAAACATAAATGTGGCCTAATGATAATAAAGGTGGGATGAATGTGGTGACATAGTAGTGAAATGGAGGTGATATAATGGACATAATAGTGAAAGTGTAATGGCAATGAATGACATTTTCAAGACTCAACAGGATCTCCACTCCCTATCACCCACAAGCTAATGGAAAAGTGTATGTGACCAATAGAGCGCTGGAGGGAATCTTGACCAAAGTGGTTAACAACAACAACAAAGATTGGGAAGATAGACTAGTTGAGTCCACTTGGGCCTATAATACCATCTGGAAGACCACCACTAGATTCACACCGTATGAGCTGGTCTATGGGAAAAAGGCCCTGATGTCCATTAAGTTTGAGTATAACACACTAAGAATGGAAGCCCAACTAGATCTAGATCTCAACAGTGCAAAAAAAGACAGATTGCTACAGTTAAATGGTTTAGATGAGTTCAGGATGCAAGCCCTCCTGCACACAGAGGTAACCCAACTTTAGAGGAAGATATGGCATGATAAAAAAATCAAGGATAAACAATTTCAAGAAGGTGATTGGGCCTTGTTATATGATTCCATATATAAGGACTTTAAGGGCAAGTTGAGGACAAGATGGCTAGGACCTTATGTTATAGAGAGATGTCATGGTAATGGTTCAATACAGATCATAACCATAGATGAAGAGGTCATTCCTTTACTGGACACTGATTGAAAGTTTATAAAAGACCATTATCAAAGTAAGAGTTCGTTTATGCTATGAATAAAACAGAGATGGTAGTGGATCAAGTTTCAGCTCTTGCCTCATCAAATCACTGAGAACAAAAAGAAAAAAAAGGACTCAGGACAAAACCTCCATGAGGTGCCTGAGTCCCACTATTGGGTTGAAAGCCTCTTGAGGCGGCCTAGTGGTGTCAAAAAATAAAAAGAAAAAAAAGAGGAAAATAAAAAGATCCTTGGCTGAAAACCTCTCTTGAGGCACCCAAGGAAAACAGCTAGGATGAAAACCTCTCAGAGGCAGCCTAGTTGGTTTCCAAAAAAAAAAAATCATGAAAATTTCTATCTGTAGGTCAGCAAGGAGGACAATCAGAGAACAGAGGATAAAAAAGGGACCTATTTCACTCATGTTTATTGTCATTCATCACTCCACCATTTCTTCCATTTTTTCACTCCTTTGCTTCAGTTTACAAGGGGACTATGTTTTCTACAAGATCCCTTGTAAACCTATAGGATGCCCTTAAAACCTATAGGATGATCTTGTAGGAATTACAGTGGCTCGAGAATCCTACAGGAAGTAACCCTAGGGAAAAACAATGACTTGCTATGTCAAATAAATAACACCCCTACATTGCCATTTTAGTACCATAACTATGTCCACTTTCATCACCTCTGCATTCACCATCAAAAATATCAGTTTCAAAAATATATATTTGTCACAATCTTCCAGAAAAAAAGAAAAAAAGGCAAAAACCACGAAACGAAGAGCAGAAGGGAGCAGCACCTGAGTATGTCTCATTTCTCCACACTTCTAGTCTTCCTCTCAATCTATATCAGCATCCTCAAAATCCTAGTAGAGTGTATGATTAAGAGTTCTGAGAGAGAAGTAGCTACAGGATATCTTGTAGGAAATCCTGTAGCAGCCTATCCCACATAATACAGATCGTGATTGCAGCAAGCTTCCAGCATAATGATCCAAGAGAAGGAGCTCCAAAGTAGCAGTAGCACCAACATCTTCAATGCTAGGTACCTACACATCAAAGGAATCATTAGAGAGCAATACAAGAAAAGGGAAAGAGAGCATGCAACCAACACACAGCAAGCACCTTCGGTCTTCAACAATTGCAGCAAGGGTTAGCACCACAGGTAGGTATCTCACTCACTCTCTCATTTGCATAATGTAGTCAATATATGTAAAGGTTACAAGTAAGTTTGTTTATAAGTGAAAGATGACTAGTTAACTTGGCCACCTTCATTCAGTCGATGAAGACAAAATAGTTGGTCCTCACACACGTGGGAACAGTCAAGTCAAAAAAGGAGAAGAGAAGGGAAAATATAGTTAAGTCTATGTAGGCATAAACTGGGAGTTGATTACGAGGAGGGGAAAATGCTGAGGTGGTACTGGGGAACAACGGTCCAAAAATAAAAAATGTATCTCCACTGCTAGCACACCACCTCACATAATTCAACCATAAGAAGAAATCTTTGCTGATCCCCATGCACTCATGCATGCATTTCCTCAAGGATAACTCTTACAAAAGTCACTCTCATACCCAAAAACCTATAGAAGAGGAAAATTCCATCTATCTTCTACATACATCTTCCTATAGGATTGCACAGGAAACCTACAGGATACAGACAGTGAATTTGGCAGTTGTGTAACGGAATTGTCTCCACAATTCTTTTAGTTATTTACTTATGCAATCACTGATAGACGCAAGCATAAAAGTGCAAGAGGGAAATCACCAACAGCTAGCCCACCATGGGTTAATTAAAATCATCATAGAAGATTCCCTCCACAACCTTAGAATTCCTATCCAATGGGAAATTTTCAGAGACATGCAGATAGAGGAGGATATCAAAGCCCTCACATATGACATTAGTCCTATTGTCAGTGAAAAGGATGAGGAAGAAACTGAAACAGAGGGAGAAGAAGTAGAGAGGGATGAAGATGAGACATATGAGGAGGAAGAAGAGGAGAAAGAGAAGGAAGAGAAGGAAGAGAATGAGGAAATAGAGGAAAATGACAAAGAATAGACCGATAAACAAGATGAGGAGCTAGAAGGAGAAGAAGAGAGGAAAAACAAAGAGGAAAAGGGCAATGAAAAAGAGGAGGCAAAAGACAAGGAGGAGTCACCTAGGGTGTATCGAGAGGCCACTGAGAGAGAAGCAACATCTTCCCTCACTGCTCTTAGCACCCCTATCAACTAGAAAGGCAAAAGATAGAGGCAGACCCCTTTATACTTCAGGACAAGGAAAAGCATAAGGATAAGGCAAGGGAAACCCCAAACACCAACCAAAATACCCATTGTGATTGAGGACTCACCTAAACAGTAGGAGAAAATGTCTCCTTTTTAAGTCTCATGTCACCTATATGAGAAGGCCTATAACTAGATCCACCTCATCCAAAGGAAAAGCAATCCTATAGGATACACTGCAAGACCTACAGGAAGCTAAAGCAACCCTATAGTATACTCTGTTAAAACTACAAGAGAATAAAAAATTGGATAAGGAGGGAAGCCTACAACAAGAAACTAAAGAAGAGGACCCAAAGTTAAAGGAACCTAGCCCGCAACCTAACGTTTACTCTTACTACAGATTTATTAAAGGGGGCAGGGTCATTCCACAAAAAATTGATATTCCACTATTCTTTGAGCTTGAGAAGGAGAGAGCTAGAACTCATCGATGGATGCAGATTGCCAAATCCAAGGAGGTGGAATAAATTGGTCACATGGAGGAGAATCTCAAGGAGATGGATAGAGAATTAAGTAGCTTGAGAGGCAGAGAGGCCATAATGAGAAATAAGTTAGAGACAAAAAATGCATGGTTGAAAGGACAGCTGCAAGAAAGAGAGAACCAATTGGCATGTATGTGCAGTCTGTCTTTGGAAGCAATCTAGTGTAGGATGCCAGCTAAATCCTATGCCCTATACCTCAAGGAACAGTAGCTGCAGTTTTAGATCAAGACCCTAGCATAGAGAGGCAATATGCCATTTCATGATTATAGATAGTTCATTGATCTTTATGATCAAAGTACATTGGAAGATAGGGCCAAGATGTCTAAGTTTTATTTGCATAACATGGCCTTAATAGAAATGAATGTATGGGACCCTAATGCCAAGCTAGTAGATTTCCAATTGATGGCTTTAGCATCATGGAAGAACCATGAGGAAGCAAGGGTTGCAGAAATGAAGAAGATATTGGCAAAAGAACAAACATAACCCCTTATGATCAGAGATGAGCAGTCTAATCCAATGGCCTTCATTAGCACACATAATTTAATTTCAGATTATCCTCAGCTTGCACCTAGGTATCTTGCTGCCCAAGAGCAATAAATTTCACATTTTGAGTACATGTTCAAGTTGTTAGGGGATGACAACATATGTGCTTGCCTCAGGAGATGGGACACATTGCCATACAATTTAAAGATAAGAGAGTACCACTCTCCTCAAAGAATGAGAGAAGCATTGAACATGACACCCATGTACAAGCAATCCATGCAAAGGCTCAAATTCAATTAGATTGGCTTGAAATTCGGTCCACCACTACTCTTGGAAGTGCTGGAAGGAAGGAAGGAAGGAAGAAGAAGAGAAGAGGTAGTGGGAGGAGGTATAAAAGAAAGTAGGTTTCTATGAACAAGAAAATGAAACCACAACAGAGGCATGGGATGTCAGGGAGGCCACTAGAGCTATGAAGTACATGGATATTGATTGAGTTTCTCAGAGGATGAGCAACACTTTCAATAGGGGGTGATGATGAGCCTCATCATTGGGAATTATATGGGCCTTAATTCATCTCCTAGCTTAGTAAAACAGAATTTTCTCATAACTTATTACATGTTTTGATTATATTTTGTTTAATGAGATGAGTTAAAGTGAGATATTATGCCTAGTGGACTAATCTGCATTGAATGCAAGTTTGGAAGAGAAAATCAAGGAATTTTGGCAAACACTAAGGTTTGAAACTCGAAAGGGACAAGGGAGAGAGATTGTAGGAGGTAAATCCTCCTCTTTACTCCTTCCCCATTCGAATATTCGTTCATTAATCCCACCAGCTTTGAGTGAAAGTAGCCAACTCATGAATATTAGAAGGCAGCCGAGCAAGTGATAGACAAGGAGTATTTCATCTCGAGTATGGGAGCCAAGCCTCCCTAAATTTAAGGAAGTCGTTGGAGACTTTAGTTGTATAAGTAGAGAGGCCTAACGCCTCATTAGATTAGAATTTTTGTTGTAAAACTCTAGCTATTTTTGAGCTCCAGACTTGTGGAAGACATTTTGATGTGATTTTCCGTTTTGGAAATAAGAATGAGTTTATTCTTGATTCAATACTAAGTTAACTGAGAGGGATGAAGCTCTTGGGTTAGGGCCTAACCCTAGCATCAAAGGCTCCTCTTCTTGTATCTTTATGCTTAGCTTGGTTTCATAGATTCATGGTTAAACTGTTGTTAGAAGTATTTCATTGCAAGTAGTGTAGAATCGATTAATTGTTTATTAGTTTGCTTCCATTTGTGCCTTACTTTAGTAGTAGGCTAGAAGGGATAAAAGAGCATCCACAAAGCTGTTAGTAGGTGTCTTGGCCTCACTTCTTCCTTCTGAGATCATGATTTGAGGAAAAGACCCTTATGCAGCCCAAGAAGACAGATTTTCATTTCCTTCATGATAATTAGAATTTGTTGTACTTAAGCTAGAATTTGATTAGTTTTGCAAAGTAGGATTTCATTGCCATCTCTTATATCTTCATTCTTGATGTAGATCTCATCGATGACTCCATGTTATTCATCAATTTCTTCATGCATAAGGTAGACAGTTAGTTCATTAAATTCTTCTTTTCTAGTTCATGAGAATTCTTCTTGTTTACATGACCTTTTGGAAATTACACATGTTTGATGCAGAGTGGGCACTTCTGAAGTAGATTAGATCTCATAGCAAGAAACCACCTTCTGACTTCATTCACCCATAGGCATTCCTCATTTTCATCAAAACATTCACCAATTTCATCATTTTACATAGAAATTTCCTTAAGCATTTTGAGCGAATCTAGCCATCTCCTAAACTTGGTTTTGGGTTTTGAGTGATCCTAGGCCTCTCCTCACTCCATTCCAACCAAAAACCACCTTCCCTAAGCTTTCCATCACCTCAAACACCCATCGTTCTTCTCACGGCTGCATCCTATAGAAATACAAGGAATGCTGTAGGTTTCTAGTACATCCTGTAGTGGCCTGTTTTGAGGCCAACTTGAGGGAAAACCTCTAGGAAGCCTCCCAAGGTCACCCAAGAGTCCCCAAACCATCCAGATATCTCTAGAACCTTCCATCCATCCATCATCACCCCTAAACCACCTTCCACATCACCAATAGAGATTAGTTTTCACACTCGACTTTTCATGAAAAGCATAAAAAGACAAAACATATTTCTTACAATCCTTTACATGCATAGCAATTTTGATTGATGTTCTTAGCTTCCATTCTTAGGATAGTAGCATTTTGTTCATGTTAATTTAGCATTATAGCAAAGAATAGCTCTTAGCGGCTAATTAGGAAATGATGTGCCCTAGCATTGAATTTCAGTATCTTTCATTATTGCAGTAGATCAACCCTCTCTTAGAGTAGATTTCTCTTTCTTTCATCAAGGAACCAAGCTTCTTCTGAATCTATAAAAATCTAGCTTGCAAGCCCTAGTGGTCTCTCACCAGCTGAATAGTGACAAAAGGTAGAACCATCACTTTTACTTGTGTATACAACACTGTCACCTTCAATTTTATACGAACCCCGGGTTGATAAAGAAAAGTTGGTAGCTTCGGGAGTTGTAGCGTTTGTTACGTTGTGTTATATTCTTTCAACGATTAGCCCACGTAGTTAACTGGGGATTAGAGGGGGGGCGGAGCCCCCCCTTTGTTGCGGAAATTTTGTAGCCGGGGTGGGGGTCACAGGGGGTTTTAGGCGTACCCGTAACCCCACTTTATGGGGTCTGAGGGAGCGCCCCAGAAAAATTTGGTTTTGGACCCTATGATAGGTTGGGTGGACCCACCTATGGTTTTGTGCATGATTTTCGCACATGTTTTTTGGATGCGATGGTTTTCAGTCCATGGTATTGGATGCTTTGGCATGTATAAATATGTATTATAACATTGAAAGGAACATAATGAAAAATGAAGCTGGTAGTCCTGGTTTTGGGATCTAGGGGAAAATCTCTTTGTATATGTGTTTTATGTGTTATTCTCTCGCATTGTTTATTTTATGCCTTTTACAATTCATATGCAGGTAATTTCTGTACAGCTTTAAAACCTACATTTGGTATCGGAGCTATTTTGGCTTCAAGAGGACGCCTTTGTTGCTGAGGGGTTTCTTTTGGGCCTGTGGTAGACCCTGTTCAGTGGGAGATCTGTGAGATCGATTCTGGTGGTGAAAGAAGATGGTGAGCAGTGGAAAGATAGGGATTGAGAAATTTAATGGTCTGAGTTTTGAGCTGTGGAAACTCAAGATGGAGGATCTGTTGGTGGATAAAGATCAGTGGGTCAGAGTAGATTCGGGTACTAAACCAACGGGAGTGTTCGATGAAGAATGGAAGAAGTTGGATTGGAAGGAAAAGAGAACAATACGATTGTGTGTCTCAGATTTAGTATCGCTGGATGTATCAGGGGAAGCTACAACGAAGGCTTTGTGGGACAAGTTAGGGACTTTGTACCAATCTAAGTCCCCAGTGAATAAATTGCTCCTACGAAAAAAGTTTTATAACCTGAGGATGAAAGATGGAGACTCGTGACAGAGCATATAAATGCATTTAATACTGTGGTAAGTCAGTTAGCATCTGTTGATATTAAAATTTCAGATGAAGATAAGTGCATCAGTTTGTTGTGTTCTCTACTAGAATCGTGGGATAGTCTAGTTATTGCAATAGGTAGCAATGCAAATACATTGTAGTTTGATGAAATAGTCTCATCCTTGCTAACAGAGGAGACAAGACAGAAAATATGGAGAGTCAAAATGGTGATGCTTTTTCTGTACGAGGACAGTCCCAGAACATAAACAAAAATAAGTCATCGAGTGGGAGATCTAAATCTCCAGGAAAATATGTAAAGGTGATGTGTTGGAAATTCATAAAGGAAGGGCACTACAAAAGGGACTGTAAATCTAAAACTCCTGATAAAGGAAAGGGATCTGATGATGCTTCTTTTGCAGAGGTGAAAACCACTTTAGATGAAGGTGGGGATGTGTACTTGGATTCTTCAAGTACGCATGTAGATCATGAGGCATGGTTGATTGACTCAAGTGCATCCTTTCACATCACTCCCCATAGAGAGTGGTTTTGTGAGTATGAGAAATATGATGGTGGTGATGTCTTCTTAGGGGATGATAGGGAGGCTAGAATCATTGGTCGTGGAAAATTAAAGTTGAAGTTGCAATGTGGAAGGGTTAGAACACTTCCGGGTGTTCTACATATTCTTGCATTGGCCAGAAATTTGATTTCTATAAGCAAGTTGGATGATGCAGATATAAAAACAATGTTTGAGAAGGATAATTGCAAGATGGTTCTGGGAGCACTGGTATTGATGTGGGAAGTTCGGATTGGATCTTTGTATAAGCTATAAGGTAGCATTGTTTTTGATGGGTTCAATAGTTCTGTGGTTCCTGAAAGTGGAGCAGAAAATCTAGTGGTCTCTAGAGAGAAGACCATGTTGTGGCATGAAAGGCTTGGACATATTGGAGAGGAGGGCCTTCAAATACTTCATGGTAAAGGTATGGTAGAAGGTATGAGTAATAGCTCTCTGGATTTTGATTTCTTTGAAAATTGTGTATATGGGAAGAAGAATCGATTGAGTTTCCCCTCTGGAAGTAAGAGGGTGAAACACATATTAGAGCTTGTGCACAGTGATGTGTTTGGACCTGTGAAGGTTCTATCACTGGGTAAGTCTGTGTACTATGTATCATTTATAGATGACTTCTTAAGAAATACATGGATATATTTCCTTAAGAAGAAATCTGAAGTCTTTCGCAGGTTTAAAGAATTTAAGGCACTGGTAGAAAACCAAATAGAAAAGAAGATAAAGGTGCTAAGAATAGATAATGGTGGAGAGTTTTGCATTAAGGAATTTGAAGAATTCTGTAAGAAGTGTGGTATAAAATGGTAGAAGGCTACTCCATATACACCTCAGCAAAATGGAGTTGCAGAAAGAATGAATAAGATGTTGATGGAAAGGGCAAGAAGCATGCTCAGTGGTGTCGAGTTAGGACAGGAATTTTGGGCAGAGGCGATGGAGACAACATGTTACTTGATCAACAGGTCACCTTCATCAGCATTGGAGGATAAGACTCCTTAAGAGGTATGGATTGGTAAGAAACCCTCTCTTTCACATCTAAGAGTATTTGGATGTGATGCGTATGTACATGTTCCAAAGGAGAAACAAATCAAGTTGGATAGTAAATCTGAAAAGTGCATCTTTATTGGGTATAAGAATGGTTTAAAGGGTTATAAGCTTTGGAACCCAGTAACAAGGAAGGTTGTGTACAGTCGAGATGTGGTATGTGGTGTTCAGAGAGGTGAAAGATGTTATTAAACATGAATTCCAACCAAAGGGACCTGAAAAGATAGAGTTTGAGCTAAAGGAGGAAGAATCAGACTCTACAGCAGAGGAGGAATCAGAAGATGAAGAGACACAAACTCCAGGTATGAGAAGATCAGTTTGAGAAAGAAGGCAACTAGAAAGGTATGGTACATTTGTTTTCTGTTCAAAATTTTCTTTTTTCTATTACTGACGATGATCCCAGAACTGTGAAGGAAGTAGTAGATTCAGAGGATGGAAAACTCTGGAAAGAGGCCGTGGTTGATGAAATGACATCCTTGCACAAAAATGAGGCCTGGGATCTAGTGGAGTTGTTGGCCGGAAGGAAGCCCATTAGTAGTAAATGGGTGTTCAAGAAGAAGACAAATGCAAAAGGAAAGGTGGAGAAATACAAAGCTTAATTGGTAGCAAAAGGTTATTCCCAGGCGTCGGGAATTGATTTTGGTGATATTTTTTCTCCTATTGCCAAGGTAGCTTCTATTAGATTACTTTTATCTGTTGCTACTGCTTTTGATTTTGTGGTAGAACAAATGGATGTGAAGACAACATTTCTTCACAAGGATCTAGAAGAGGAAATCTACATGAAGCAACCTGAAGGCTTTGCGGTGAAGGGTAAGAAAAAACTGGTATGCAAGTTAAAGAAGTCTCTATATGGGTTAAAATAGTCACCAAGGATGTGGTATCAGAAATTTGATACATTTATACGGGGACTTGGCTTCACCAAAAGAAAAGTAGATCATTGTGTGTATTTTAAATTAATTGGTGATCGTGTTATTTATCTGGTCTTGTATGTGGATGATATGTTGTTGGTTGGAAATGACAAAGAAATTATCCAGGATTTGAAGACCCAATTGTCCTCCAAAATTCGACATGAAAGATCTTGGTGCTGCAAACTATATTTTGGGCATGGAAATTAAAAGAGATCGGGCAAAGAGGAAGCTCTGGTTAAACCAGAGGAAGTATGTCGAGACAATATTGCAGAGGTTTAATATGCAGGATAGTAAACCGGTGAAGGGTCCTATTCCTGTAGGTGTG